>JBAMCP010002813.1:0-10250 GCA_037075105.1 Lissocephala sabroskyi | reverse complement strand
AATATGCTTAGAATGATTAGAGAAATCGATCTAGCCGTGTCCGTCTGTCTGTCTGTCCGTATGAACAAAAGGATCTCAGAGACTATAAGAGCTAGAGAAACCAAATTTGGGATTTAGACTCGTTAAATCTGCAGGCAGATCAAGTTTATCTTTTTTTCCGATGCCACGCCTCCTTCACGCCCTAATTTTGTAAATGCAAATAACCTCAACAATATTTAAAATTGAGATTTGGTTTCTATGGAA
Source organism: Lissocephala sabroskyi (assembly GCA_037075105.1). Lineage (NCBI taxonomy): Eukaryota > Metazoa > Arthropoda > Insecta > Diptera > Drosophilidae > Lissocephala > Lissocephala sabroskyi. The sequence goes on along the minus strand of JBAMCP010002813.1, from coordinate 10,007 downwards.
AAGTTGTGCGAACTAAAAATACCTTTCGAATGACACTACATACGACTATCTAGGATCAATAGTAATGAAGAAAATTAAACTAAAAACAAAATAAAGACTAAAAACTTCTGTGACGTCACTAATAGTATACATACATATGAAATCTCAGGGTATATTAAAGTCGGGCTAGCTCGACTGTTACTTCTACTTCCTTACTTGTTTTTTTTTTTTTTTTTCTACTGTGATTTAGCCCGTTCCGGCCGTAGTCGTTTTAAAGAGGGGCGAAGCCAACAGGCCAATATGTAAATAGAGCCTATCTGAACTCCGTAGCTACGCAGAGTCCCAGTCGATATATGGCTGGGTATTACAAATTTATATCTGATGTTGCGCGTCGGTAGGGCTGGCTAGTGTTCTTGTTTTTGCAGTACCTGCTAATTGGTGCAATTTCCCCGCGGAGATAGCAGCCAACAATAAAACAAGTCAACGTCTATGCGCTCACAGGCACCATAAAATCCGGGGCACATGTGTTCGAATAGGATAAGAAAGTTCGAGATTTCGTGGGTAAACGGGAATACAGGGTGCTAGGTGGGGTCTCGGAGGCTGGCATAATGTCCTGGACGACTCAGGGAATCGGCCGAATTTGGGTGAGGACATTAGATTTGTTTTATGGGGCTGTGGGTGAATTCCATTTATGCATGCAACGCGTTGCGGTTCTCACGAGCGAGATTGTCAACAAAACAAATCGAATACAAATCAAGTGGAACGCCGGCTGCGGCACATCGAACAACGTATACCCTTCCTGCAAGCCATGTACCATATTGGGCGGGCAGAGCCTACTCGCTGGATCGACTAGAAAATCAAGGAAGACCTCTCCAAGTCCAAAAGCTCGCATCTCAAGGACTTCCGAGAGGCCTTTGCCCACAAGCGAAGGGTGTACAAACGTACAAATGGGCAGAAAACAAAAAACACAATAAACAGACGATCAGGCTTATCAGGTGCTAAGTGTCGATGGGGATAATACATCCCTGCAAACCGGCACTCTCACCTCATAGCCTGATAATAGCCAGAGATAGGTTCGGATAACTTATACGCGCTGTTGGTGGTAAAATCCAACGACGCCCACGACTGTGAACACCTGCACCGGTTTCGGTTTCGTTGTCGCAAAGCATTTCTACAGCCAAAAGAGGATCCTTGTTGACTGGGCTGACACATTGGTTTGAAGTAGCGCCGCGTAAGCTGCGGTGCTCCGGGTCCGTAACTGCTGCCGCGCCAAATCCGCCTGAGTTCAAAAAGTGCACAATTTCTCAAGTTGCTTTGGCCAGCAATGGCCACTTGGCTGTGCGAGAACAGTTCGGTTTTGAAATGCGTGTTCTCCGTGGAGGGCCATCAAAATGTGACCGCCGCCTCGGTCGACAGTGTGGACGATAACAGCGACTCTTTGGGGTTCGGTCTGCTGCTCTGGGCCAATATAAATGTGGTTCTGTTCGTGTTTATTATCGGTGGCAATATCCTGACCATCGTGGCCGTCCGCACGTGTCGCAATCTACGGTCGGTCATTTCCAATCTCTTTATTCTTTCTCTGGCCATTTCCGACCTGATCGTGGGCTTTGCTTTGCCCTACCATCTGGCTTTCTACTTGGGATCAGATTTGGGCACACTGCGGGGCTACTGCCTCCTGCGCTTCTTCCTCTTCATCTGCGCCTGCTGCGTCTCCATTCTGACCTTAATATCCATTGCGGTCGATCGCTATATAGCGGTTATGTACGCCCTGCACTACAGAAGGTGAGTCCCGAAATCGGGAACAGGACTGCTCGAAATGAACCCATGCCAATCTTGATTTTTGGAGCTATACTCGTCAACTCTAAAGAAATTTTTTTCTTTAAGTAGTCTCATGAAATTTGATATTTTTCAAGCTCTTTTCACCTTAGTTTAGTTTAAATTGGAAAAAATCAAAATATAATCCGACCATTGACTTAGGAAGGAAAGAAATGTTTGAAAGATGGATTTGGTATTTTCTACATTAAATTTTGGGAATACGAGATATCTTGAAAACAAAGAGTAAAAATTTAACCCTCCATTTTTCTGTGAAGCCCGCGAGTTGGTAGGATATTTTGATATTTGTGGGATACACATAAAAAGAATTTAGAAAAGACTTTTGAAATGAAATTAGATAAGCTTTTAATAATTGGATTGAGATCATATTTCCATTTTTAAAATGTTGCCTCTAAAATTTCGATAAATTTTCCCCGCGACCTGCATATTATTTTCCTACGGACCCAAACTTTGTTAGAACATTTAGATTATTTTGGGGACTTTTTCCTGTTGCTGTACAATGTTTTCCCTTTTATTAAGTCAGTCCTTTTGTTTCGTCAGTCGCACAATTAGAAATGAACTCCCATCCAAGAACTCTGAGGACCCAAGCAAGTCAAAAACTAATCAGGCTCATAAATTTCAATCTGAAATGTTAAACGTTTCACTTGGGCAGTCGGCAAGGCCACTAACGTTTGTATCTTTTTATGGCTAAAGATTTGTTTCGATTCGCAGATTTATGACGCGCCGCGTGGCCTATGGGATCATAATAACGAACTGGTGCCTGGGAATATTTATAGCCCTCATACCGATATTTTGGAACAAGTGGAGCCAGGACAGCCAGGAGTGCGAGTTCGACGAGGTGCTCTCGCCCTGGTATATCGCCGGCGTCATCACGCCGGGCTTCATTATAATTTGGATCTGCATGCTGATGGTCTACTGGCGCATCATGCGAGAGGCCTCGAAACAGGCCCGCCGCGTGCAGCAGTCCGTCGTCTTCAACACACAACTGCCCAGCAGCCTGCACCCGGACTGGAAGTCTGTCCAGGTCAGACCCAAAAATCGCTTAACAAATGAATTGTTCTTATAGTTTTCTGTCCCCAGATTGTGGTTTTTATAATGGGATGCTTTACCATCTGCTGGCTTCCTTATTTCTGCGTGGCAGTGGCTCAGCTTTTGAGTGTCTGTCGAAGCAGCTCGATGTTCTACAAGTCGGCCTTTTCCTTGGCTATTGCCAATTCGGCCCTTAATCCCATAATCTACTCATGGAAGAATACAAACTTTCGGCGGGCATTTGCGCAGACTTTGTGCTGCAAGGCGCCCATTTGCTGCCGAGTCAAGAGTTCCGCCAAGCTCCAGGAATTGAATGATGTGCCGAAACAAACGGCCGACTGCCGAACGAAGGCAGTGGAAATGTCCCAAGGGCCCAGCCGGTCCTTCAGCCTCAGGCAATGGATCCACATTGACCCCCTAAGCACGCCGACTAAGCCCTCCCCAAAGTCTCCTGAGCGTGTATAAAACATAAATAAATTTCCTTCAAATAAAGTTGACCTTGGCCAAAAAATAGCTCAATTTGTACTCCATCTCCTCTTCCTCTTTTGAGAGAAGAAGAACAAAAATCGCAAGAATTTTTAGAATCCTAAATCAGCCGACCGATTACGTTCTTTACACGAGAAACCCAGCAAAAAGGAGCAGGTTCGTTAAATTCTAAAATGATAAAAGTGAGATTTCCTAGAGTTTGGCTACCTTAGGCTTTAAAATCCCTGAGCCTTGGTAAAATGTATACATATAAGATTTTGTTAGACTTTGAAAACTTAAAGGCCGATGAGCAAAAATAAAACTGTCTCTGCTCAATTAGAACAAAAACACACAACTTACCTCAACGCCGGTAACTCCAAGAGCATGGACGATGTTCTGGGTGAGACGGAAGGGCACCTTCTCCGGAATGCGCAGAGTGCGTCCCTTCTCAAAGCAAACATTGTAGTCGATGTGGACAAGGTCTCCGGTAGTCAAGTTAATCAGCACGTTGTCCAAATGCCGGTCTCCAAGCCCAATCACGTAGCCAATCGCAGACATCACAGCCATGCACATTGTATACCGACGCACGGACTGGTTCCATTCCGCAGAATTGCTTGATTGGCACCACAGCTCTTGGGATAAAAGATTGCTGGGTGTCTCCTGGGACAGCTCGGAGAAGACCTGACGCAGCGCGGCTATGGGCCACTGGCGTCGGGGATCGCTGATTTTCAGGTTCACTTTCGCCAGCAGCGGCGTAAGTTTATTGTAGAAAATGTCAGTAAGACGTTTCGGAGGCGCAGGGGCAGGGACTCCAATTACCACAGGAATCACTGTGCTGTCGGCAGGCGCCACTTCCAAAATCAAGGGAGCCACCGGCACCGCATTCTGATGCGCATTGGGTGAACTCTGTTTGTTGTTGGATTTATGCTGGCAGTTCCTCTGCTGCCACTTCTTGTAGAGCGCAAAGAGCGGGGTCACACCATCAACCCAGCTAATCAGGCCCGACTGAGGGCCCAGTGGTATCACCGAATAGTGATGGGCTCGGTAGCAGGGCTTGCTGCCCACCTGAGTCTGGCCCTCGGGCTTGCAGGCCATTATGGAGTTCGATATGGAAAGAAATTGCATAATCCTCTCGTCCAGATGCAGGTCTTCCAGACCCTTGAACAGGAACGTGTACTTCTGGCCATTGTTGCCCAGGAACACCACCTTTTTGGGCTTCGTCTTTGTAGGCAAAATCGCCACGGTGCTCTCAACGCTTTGTATGTGTACTTGCTCCTGCTGATTGATGCCTGGCATGGCTATGCGCATGGCATCCAGATTGCCATCCAAGACTGGGCTTATGCACTGCATCTTAAGCATGTTGTTGTTGCCCCTCAGCATGTTCTGCTGGAAGGTGTAGTACAAGTGTTTGAGCTGATCCCAGGCCTCAGGGAATGGACGCATGCGCAGCACCTCCATGGCCGCCCGGATGTGTTCGTCGAAGCGCTTTTTAAAGGCTCGTTCGTAGCCGGTCTCGGCCGGGCGCGAGGTAAACTCGACGGTGGCATTCAAGTCGGCTAGAATAAACGGCCTAAACGTATTAAACTGCTGGGTCTTACCCTCGATGTCGTCCTCCTTGAACTCAGTAGACAATGCGTTCACTCGACCGATGTAAGTGTTGTGGATCTGGGCGAGCGCGTGCATCCAATACTCATCCCACAGGAGGCACACGCGCCGCAGCTCTTTCACTAGCAGCTGCACATGCTGGACCACCTGGGGCGTTTGCTTGGCCAGGGCGGACAGGAGGTAGCCATAGCAGCTCGTCAGCAGAGCCGTGGGCGTGTCGTCATTGTGCTTAACCTTGATGGACGACTTCTGCTCGGCGGAGGTGCTGTCCTTGAGCTCTCGATTAGCGCCCACCACAGTGGGGAAGATGATCATCTGGGGTCGGTTCTCGGCCAGCCGGCACAGCAAGGCGCAGACGCTCTTGCGCACGTACGGCTCGTGGTGGTTGAGGCGGCTGAACAGTTGCGGAATAATGGCCTTCCACGGCTCAATGGGTGTGGTCTTGAGACCCTGCTCCAGGACGTCCTGCAGCCCGCTGGCATGCTTCACAATCAGCCGGAGCAGACGCAGCGTGGTGGTGATCATATTGCTGTCATCGACTAGGTGGCCCTGCTCGGGCGGGGCGGCCTTCAGGCCGAGATAGTGGAAGTAGGCGCGGGCCGCCTCCTTGTAGTTGTCATAGAGCTTGATGTTGGCCTGCCGCCAAACATCCACAATCGTCTGGAGCACTGAGTCGGGCTTGTCCTCGAGAATAGGCAGGCGACGTAGACGCAGGACGGCCAGGTCCCTGCTCTGCTCGTAGCTGCCCTGGTCGACGCCCTCCTGATCCAAGTGGGAGGTACTGTTGAGAGCATCCACCAGCTGGCTAAGCATGTCGCTGTCGAGGAGCACATTGCCGCTAATGGCCTGGCTAATGGCCGCCACATCAGACTGCATTAGCACGCAGCCGTTGTCGAGGATCTTCTTGCCCCAGCGGTAGCACCAATTGCCGTAGGCCAGCAGGGCCTCCTCCGACTGCGGCTGGTGGATCAAGCTGGCATTGATGAGGCGGGCTATCACCCGGTCGACATAAGACATTTGATTGGACTTGCCGGCCAGGCACTCGGGCAGCTGGTCCAACAGCTCCTGCAAGCTCGGCGAAAGGTTGTTGAACACACTGGAGCTGCTGTAGCTGCGCCCGGCTATCCAATCGGCCAGGTTGAGCAGCAAACTGGAGACGGCCACCGACAGACGATTGCCGCAAAGGCCGCTCATTTGCTTCCGCACGCCCAGGCACAGGGCAGCGCAGACGTTGATCGAGTTGTTCTGATTCGACTTTTCCTGCACATGGAAGCACTTGGCTATTTCACTGTAGCCCCGAACCAGTTCCTCGTCCAGCAGATCCACCTTGTCTGGGCAGTTAACCAGCTCCGTCGTGATCTCCACAAGCGTTTCTCTCTGGCCGCGACAGTTGGTGAAGTAGTTCTGTAGCATGTTGAGGCAGGTCTGTTGGTTGCCCTCCTCGCGGGCACTGGCGGCACAGCTCAAATACAAGGAGCCCAAGGAGTTGCGGTTGTAGCGCTCACTCTGCTGCTGCATTAGCACGTAGTTCCAGGCCAGGTAACGAATCAGCAGAGAGCTGGGCATGTGGGTTTGCAGCCGGGTCGACCAGATGTCTGTCGTATTCCCAGAATGGGTCGTGATACTGCCCACATTCTCGGCCACCAGCTCATGCTCTTCATCCTGCAGGTTGTGGACAACGCGCTTCATCACGCTTATGTCCAGGAAATTGCGACAGTCTTGGCTACTCGTGAGCAGGCTATCGCGCCAAACGGTGTTCAAAATCCTCTGGGTGTCTTCGGCGATTTGGCTGGACACCTCATTCACCACGATGTTCTCGACTTGCTGTCTCACGTAAACCGGCGCAAAGCTAATGTGCTGGAACTGCTGGAACGACTGCTGGCTTGGCCTTCCTGAGTATTCGTGGGCCCAGTCATCATCCCAGAGGCTCATGTTGTGAAGGGCCACCTCCAGCTCTTTGCTGTTTCGCATGGCGTTCTCGTGGCGCGCCAGCATGGCCTCGAGGGAGGTCAACTTAGCGCTGCACCCTTGGAGGAACGGGTTTAGGCCGGGGTCTTCGGTTTTGGCCAGACCGGCCTTGAACTCGGCCAGCTTGTGCCATTGGGCCGTGCAGTGCAGACAGTCTACAATCTGGGCAATCACAAACTGGCGAGTGGTCTGGTCCAGTTCGGTGGCATCCGCCAGGGCAGCGCGGTAGCCCGCCAAGGCGAACTCCCTGCGGCCCGCAGACTGGTCGGCGGCATGCTGGATCCATTGCAGCTGCTTGTCATTTTGCTGTTTGACCCAAATGTGCAGGCCCCTCAAGGCGTCGGTGTCATTGCAGCGGACCAGCGCCCACACATAGTACACGAGGGCCTGGCTAGACGTCGCGTCGTAGCTTTTTTGGGTGCGCAGAATTTCCTTTTAAACGAAACACAGACAATACAATAAATGATCGGACCCCAGCTCGGCGGCCACACTTACCTGAGCGTAGCGCATCACCAGCTCCGGTTGCATGCTGTGGGCCGCTATGATGATGACCCCGATGCGTATGCGGTTGAACCACGACTGGCAGGTGGAGCTGTTGAGGCGGAAGAACGCGTTCACCGGCTTGTCGGGCGGCCGAAGGGCGAAGGCAGTGCCCTCGGCTGCGTTGTAGATGAGCTTCTCGAGGGCATCGAGAAAACCTAACAGCATCTTCATGTTCGACTGGATGTGGGATAGCTGGATGAGCGAGAGACCCTGGAGGGTCTTGCGCTCGTTGTCCTTGCCACAGCCGCACAGGAGGCGGGCGTACTTCATGATTATGGCCTCGAGGCCGAGGAACGTGTCCTGCGGCTTGCCCAGCGTCGTGCGCAGCTTTTGCTCGACGCAGTAGCGCGCTGCCTCGAACTGCAGCCAGGTGGTGGCCATCTGCTCGCTGCGGCGCGTGCATACCACCAGCTTCTCGTTCCAGTTCTCCGGGCTGATGTCCTCGAAGCTGCGCATGAAGAGCTCTCGCTCGAGCAGGTCCAACATGAAGGGCTCGGACGTCTTTAGGCCCTCGAAGAACTCGGGGAACACATTTTCCCGCACTGCCCCGCGCTGGCCAAGATTCCTATAGATGCAGGTGAAGCGCAGTTGCCGCCAGTTCTCCGGCCTGCCGGGGGCCTGCTGCAGGGCCACCCGGAGTGGCAGTTGGGCGTAAATTTCGGCGAACGTCTGATGAACGCTGCTGTCCGTGCAGCGTAGCTGACAGAAGGCCGTGTCTCGGTATTGCGTTAGGATGTCGGACTTCAAGAGGAAGTCGCCGTATTGCAGGACCTCCTTCATGCAGCTGGCACTCTCAATGGGCGCATACCTCACCGCCAGGCTGCCGACGGACTTGCAAATGCTGAGGAAGCTTTTGTGCTCCAAGAGGGGAGGAACGGGTCGCTGGCGGCACTCGTTCAGCAGATTCCTGGTCCACTTGAGCAGGAGTTTGAGGTTTTCGGCGGCCAGCTCGGGCGCGTTTTCCAAGGCGAAGGCCAGGAAATTCAGAATGCTGGTGAAGCTCATGGTCGTGGGGGAGGTGAATTCGGCATTCGACTGCTCATCGGCCTCGCGCAGCAGACTGGATGTGTTCCGGAAGTTGTGGTTCTTTTGACAATGCACCATTAGCAGGCCGAGCACAGCATTGTGGAGGGTGGAATAGCCTGCCCACAGCGTCAAATCGCCTGCTTGACAGTTCACCACCAGCAGGTCCAGAATTGAGGGATTGCAAGCGTACATGCCTATAATCGAAGACTTCTGCTTGGCCAGAGACGCCAGGGCGGCCAAGTGAAACACAAGCGAAGTTTCCGACTGCGCCAGCACCGTGCGGTTGGAGGAGCCACTCGCTAGCTCTGCTATATTCTGATCGATGGCGCTGACCACGTGTTTGTATACTTGCTGAAGCAAGGGAACGTTTTTGACGAGGAACATTTCCTGATAGGCGCGCAGCAGAATGCTGTAGGCGCAGTCGTTTTGGTTGGTTTGGACTTCGCGGAGATATTTGGTCATTTCGAGGTCCGGCTGGCTGATGGGAAACAGCGAGCTGACCAGGGCGCTGGGCAGGCGGGTTCGCCACTTCCGAACGACGCAGAGCATCAGGTAGAGGAAACTGAGTTTTTGCTGCTTTTCAAAAAGCTTTAGGTTGTCCAGTTGCAGTTGAATGACTTGTGAGACGACATTGACCTCGACATCGGTGAGGTCGTTCAGCAAGCAAATGCAGAAGAACTCGTTGATGTTGATCAAGGAATTTGAGCAATTGTCTGGGGCAGTGTGGAGAGCCCCTGACAAGAGTTTGGTGAGATGGGCTAAGGCCTGCGATACGATCAGTTGACAGCTGGACATGCCTTCGAAAATGTGCATGCGGTAAAGGCATTTGAAAAGGGAGTTGAAGGCGCCGACGAATGCTCCGATTCTCTCGTCTTCGTTTTTGTGTTGCTGGCTGCCGACTTCAATCTCGGAGACGCTGGGCACCTCGAGAGATGTTATATCTTCCATAAATTGGGTGAGTAGGCCGTAACTAAAGTCGATTTGCTTACTAAAATACGGGCTCATTTGTTCGAGGAGGAAGGCACAGTGGATTTTTAGGTGTTTCGGTTGATTCAACTCGAGCTGCCAACCGATTATAATGTCGACTACGTCGGTGAAATGGTGTTCAAACACGAACTTGTAGTTCTTTGAAAACTGTGCAATTGCACTGCTTACTCCAATAAAACTCTCGGAGCTCTCCGCGCCCTCCAGAAACTCCTTTAAGGTCAGTATTAATCCTTCGGCATACATATTTAGTTCACATTCGCTATCCAACCTACGAATAGAAAAGAGCAACGCTACTGAAAGACTATTATGAAAAGCCTCATGCGAGAACTTACGCCAATGTCCCTTTTAGCGAAAATATGAGGTACTTTTGCAAGCGCTTCGTGGCCTTGTAGTTTTTGATGATAAAGTCTTCGTAGGTGGGGTAGAGAGCCCGATTTATATATCCAATGAGTCCCAAAATCTTGCTGCAGTCTTCCAATACTTTTTGGGGGCAGTGGTTGAGCAGGGAAAGTATACTGTCCAAAATGCGAAAAAAGGTACGGGCCATGTAAGTGAGGTTGATTGGTGTGCGA
>JBAMCP010002812.1:0-10256 GCA_037075105.1 Lissocephala sabroskyi | reverse complement strand
TTTCCGCCCGGGTTCGAACCGGGGACCTTGTGCGTGTGAAGCACACGTGATAACCGCTACACTACGGAAACCGCTGACGATCGACCGCCCAAATGCCTACAACCCTCGCTCTAGCTTCGATTCACCCAAAGTTTCTTTCGTTCAATTTCAACCAAATTTACTTTCAATCAAACTTACGTTGAACAGTTGCCTTTGAATTTACACACACAGCAAAGAAAATTTAAAACACTGAAAAATATTCATAGAAAATATTCCACACAAACTTGTATTAATAAACAGTTTTTTAGCAATGTCCTGCAACAGGGTGATACCGCTGCAGCGCGTGGGCAACTGGACCAAGTTCCCTTCGATCCGCCACAGGAACTCGACCTTCTGCTACAACCACGTGACCGCCGAGACCATGTGGTTCGACCCAGACGCCCCCCACAACACTCGCTCGGCCTCCAACTTCAGCATCACCGCCCACTCCAGCGCCCTGGTGCCCTTCGGCTCCCACATTTCCCCTGCCTGGACCCGCCTGATCTCAGGATTCCGCAAGCCGCTCAGCATGATCAGCACCACGCTGGCCGTGGGCTACCGCAGCCTGGAGCGCATCTTCAAGAAGCACATGGACAGCCGGCGGGCCTCCCAGCGGGCACGCCAGAGCCGCCGCCGCCGCCGCGAGGACACCCGCTCCTCCCACCACGAACGCCCCAAGGTCAACTTCATGGGCCTGGCCAGCGCCTCCAGCCGCGAACTCCACGACGACCGCTACTACTTCCTGGTGGACAGCGAGCTCCTTTTGAACGCCAGCTTCATTGAACTGCTCCTTGATCTGAAGGTCCATCCCACCACCGGGGCCATGATCTATGTTCCTTGCTGCAGCCTCGGCTGGCTGCAGCAGCAGCAAGGACACAACTACTGGCTGCGCAAGGATGTGGCTGTGGAGCGTCTCCTGGAGTTCCTGCACGTCCAGCTGGACAATACTCCGGCCGAACAGCGGGTGGTCCAGATGGAGCCTTTTGAATCCGCCAGGACCAACACGAGCTACCACAAGAGCTTCCTGCATGCTTTGGCCAGGCTGGACGTGCCCTTCAAGTTGCTGGTGAGCGACAATCAGAGCTTCGTGGACTTTGTGGTGGACCATGGACAGCCGGCCACCACCCGGCGGGACCTGATTGCCGGGCTGCGGCAGAACTGAAATCCTGCAGAAGATTTCCTTAGCTTTTCTCAAATTGCTTGTGTAAATTTTTTTCCCACCGTCCGGCAATAAACTCAGCCGAAATTCGCTCGTCTGTTTAACTGCCGAGGCCAGCGGAATTTATGCTGTTGCCAGGCGAATTCTGGGGGAACTCGGCCGGCCGCTCTCCCGGCCTACGTGACTCGACTCAGGCGAACCACAGACGCTCGACTGGAACGAATGCTCTCCGCTCGCCCACCCGGCGTATGCGTGACGTCGCTGGGTCTGCCGCGCTCCAAAGGTCTTTGGCCGGCCAGGCTAAGTGCATTTTGGCTTTTAAAAAAAAACAAACAAGCGAAGCGGGAAAAAATAATAATCAGTTTTCTCTTTTTATTTCTCGTTGGTGGGTGGGCTGTGGGGCGGCTGCTCAGTCTCTTAATCATTAATCATAAATTCTACTTCAACAATTACGAAACTATTCTAAAGAGTATAAAAAATTCATAGCAGGCCGCCTGCCTCAGCCATCCAGGGGACTGAGCGACTGAGCGGCTGAGCGACCGCCGGCGAATTTCTTTGATTCAATTTAATTACAGGGAATTTTTTTCATTTAGCTGGTGGGTTGATTTCTGGCAATATTAGTTATTTAATTTAATTATTTTATATTTAGTTGTTTTATTTAAATAAATAAAATTCAAGCGGCCGCCTGGTCAGCCATCCAGCGACTGAGCGGCTGATTGAGAATTTTTTTGATTTAATTTAATTTCAGGGAATATTTTTCATTTAGCTGGGGAATTGATTTCTGGTGATATTAATTATTTAATTTATTTATTAATTTTTTAATTATTTTATTTAAATAAATAAAAGTCAAGCGGCCGCCTTGTCAGCCACCAGCGACTGAGCGGTGCCGTCGAATTTCTTTGATTTAATTTTATTTCAGGGAATTTTTTCATCTACTTTCTGGCAATATTTTTAATTCATTATTTTATTTAAATAAATAAAAGTCAAACGGCCGATTGGTCAGCCATCCAGCGACTAAGCGACTGAGCGGCTGATTTAATTTAATTTCAGGGAATTTTTAAATTAATTTGGTTGACTTTTGATTTCTTGTAATATTTTTAATTAAATATTTTATTAACTTAAAAAAATTCAAGCGGCCGCTTGGCCTTTTTAGCTTTTTCCTTGATTTCTTCAATTCAAATTTATTTTCAGGCGGTTAAATATTTTTTAATTTTCTTTCTGTTTTCAAAGTTTAATTATTTTTAAATATATAAAATTCCCCTATTCTTAAGAATCAAAAAAAAAATATACCCCTCGCCTTAAAATTATTTATACTCTTTTTTAAACTATTTACAATTAAATGAGTTTTGAGTGAGGAACTATTTATTTTTTTTGTGAGGTCCTTTGTGGTCACAGGATTGTGCTGTGCCAGAGCAGCGCGATCATCAGTGGAAAGAGCGCCAGACGACAGCTGAAAGGACACAGGATCATTAGCAGGAGGAAAAGAATTTCCATTAAAAACAAAGCTTAAAAAACTCCATGCAAAATTATAAAAAATAAAAATAAAATTCGTAGGTTTCATGCAAAAAACGTACAAAATGCCAGGACTAAAAAGGACTACAAAAAACTGCCATGCCTTAAAGAATTAAATTTTTTTGGACCCGGGAAAAATGAGAGAGTTTTCCAGGCTTACCGCTCTTCCAGGAAATAATTTCATTCGTGTTGATTTTTTTAATTGATTAATTTTTTTTTAGAGTTTATTTTTTTGTTGAGCGCTTGGTCGTCTCGTTTCCTTAAAATAATCCTCTTCACTTTTTCGTTTTTTAAACTTAAACTTAAGTTAGCGTAAATTGTTAGTTTCGATCTTAATTATATAAATTAAATAAATAACTAAATTAAAAATATACTTTTCTCAAGTTTACAAATCCTCTTCGCAAACAATAAATTAAGAAATTCTCAGCTGGTTAGTTGGCTAAAATTACATTAAAAATTAATTAAAATAAATTAAAAATTAAACTTCTATTTGATTTGTGAGTCCCTCGATTTTTTATATATTTTTTTAAATTTAATTTTTTTATTATCTACGCACTGAGAGGCAGCGAGGTTGGCGCTTCTTAAAAAATCTTCTATACGATATTACGACATTACGATATTACGGTATTTACACAGTTTATTCGACAACGGCCGGGGGAGGCCCTCTAATTTTGCAAGCTGTAATTCTGTGTGTGGGCGAGAGGGGAAAGCTGAGAGAGGGGAAAAGAGAACTGCCTGGGCAATTTGCAAGCTGTGTTTCTGTGTTTTGGTGAGAGGGGCGGGGAGGGGAGAAGAGAACTGCCCGGCCGACCACCTGCTTTGATTTATTGCTCTTCTTGTTAATTCGGCTGTCCAGCGCTAAAGAGCGAGAGAGACTGCACGCCCCCGCCAACCAATTAGGATCGCGTGCATTGCCGAAAATGAGAGCCGAGCGCGCTGCTCTCGCGAGCCGAACTTGCGTGAGGTGTTGGCCTGGGTCAGGGGCGGCGAGAGCGGCAGTTTCGCGCGACGATAAAAGGCAGACGCATGCAAATTTGGCTCCCTCCGTCCCGCGCTGCAAGTGCGCTTCGAATTAATTGAACAAAAATTGTCAAGTGCCGCGATAATCTAACGGAATCATTATGTTTTTTGTTTTTTTTTAAGTGCAAATGGCCGTGTATCAACCAAATGTGTACGATCAACCAGCCGCGGACCGTTATGTTGGCTTGCCAGCGCCTGTGGGTGAGTACACATTTTTTCGTTTCCTCTTTGAGCTTCGCTTTTGGCGTTGTTGCCGTGCGCGCGCCTCGGCCGCCTGCAGCTGCGTTTTTTGCATTTCTCTTTTGCTCTTCCGCGGGCAGCAACAGCGGCAGCGGCGGCGACGCTTGGCTGTTTTTTTGTGGGTGGGGGGAACTTAGGGAACTTGGGATTTCTTTTTAAAGGTTTAGGGGAAATAAATTAAATAAATAGACAAAAAAAAAAACTATAAGAAGGGGGAAATTAATACATTTTAAAAACACTCGCATCCTCAAGAAATACTCCCAGTTCTTAGGCTCTTACTATATCTTTTTTTTTGGGATCTTTAGAATACAAGTGCTTGGGTGTGAGTGTTGTTGTGTTTGTTGGTGTGGATGACTTGCAAATTACAATCGCATTCTCAGGCCTTAAGTTTCATTTACATTTTCTTAGATTTTATAGATTCTTTTTGGGGAAAACATTTCTCGATTTATACAGTTTCTCATTTAAATGCCTTAAAGAAAGTTAAGAGTTCAAAATATCTCCACACTTTGTACGTTTAAAAACCAAAAAATTCCACTGCCTTCAAAATCCAAAATGCAATTACGATAAATTTGGAAAACATTATTCTTTTTTTGGATTAAATTTTTTAAATGAAAACACAACAACCAAATTAGATTTGTGAATAATTTTCGCAACAGTACAAAATGTGAAATCAAAAGTCGTTAATTTGCCAATCAAAATAGTTAAATTTGGAAAAGTTTTAGAAAGGATAGATATAGATTTGGGGGTGGGGGTGCATAGAGTGGGAAATGAACTCACAAATCAAACTGATCGTAGTAGTGGGAGTCGTCGGCTCCACCGGTGGCTGTGAGGGGCGTGGCATCCTCGTAGCTTGCATCCTCCGCGGACTCCACGTCCACCGTCTCCTCTTCCTGGCTGGCCGAAGCCCCCGCCTCCTCCATCGACCCGCTCGGCCGCACGTTGCGCTGCTCGCGCTCCACCCGCTCGCTGGTGGGGGCGCTCAGCGACAGCGCTGGCGGGGGCGTGGCAGGCTTCTGTCTCCCCGGGCGTCTAGGGCTGCCGCGCTTTTTGGCCCGGGGTTTCTGCTGCTTGGGCGGTTTCTTCTGGGGATTTTTGGACTTGGGACCGCCTCCCTGGCGCTTGGGGCCTCCTCCTGGTCGCTTGGGCCCACAGTTGGGTGGCAGCAGGCCCGCTGCGGCTGCTTGATCCTTGAGCTCCCTGCAGCGCTTGGGACCAAGGCCGCCGCGCCTGCGCAGAGCCCCCGCCTTGACGAGGCAGTTGTGCTCCTCCTCGTTCTCCTGGGGGCGGCACTTGCGCTTCTTCTTCTTCTTGCGGGGACCCCCCGCGGGACTTCTATCGCTAATATGGCCGCTCTCGCTTTGACTACTGGTGCTATTAATACTACTGAAGATGGTGCCGTTGGTTCCCCCAGAGCCTAGACTAAGATTATGGGGGTTGATTCTATTACTATTATTATGGCTATGGTTGATGGTATTTGAATTGGCTTTTGGATTGCATTTGGGAGGCGGCTTGAAGTGTTTGCTATCGATGAGGTCGATGAGCGGCTTGCCCGTATCACAGAGGTGGCGGACGCCATGGTTGATCCGATTGGCGCCGAAGTTCCTGGCGAGGAGCTGGTCGACTCGTTCCGGGGCCACCGTCTCGGTAATTGCGTTCGCGTAGTGGGACAATTTGCCGAGGGTCCTGTTCCGTGATATTTGGGTGCGCCGCGGCTCGCCGTGCTGATTTAATGCCAGGTAGTGGACTTGCCTGGCATTCGAATTATAGGTGGAGGTGTATGTGTTGTAGTTGTGCTCTTCCATGTTCTCGTTGAACACGCAGTCGTCGGTGAAGTCTTTCTGCAACAAGGAAAAACGGACCTGATTAGAAAAGGGGAACTGCAAAGGGATTTACTAGCTTAAAATGACGCAAATATTCGATAAATATAAAAAAAATGAATTCGAACGATCCATCAATATTTTAACCCATCATAACTCAGGAACCTGATATCGTAGCAAGATGAGATTAGTCTCTCTGGAATGTGAATTTAGTGTCTATTTAAAAGGTATTTTGAAACTATACAAAAAATCAAACAATCTCCAGAAACCTCATCATAACTCAGGAACCACAAATAGCAGCAAAGAAAGAAAGTGCTTTTTATACTCAGCAGCCTCTAAAACTTTGGTAATAATCAATTCTGTGGCGAAATTAGGTTCTTCTTTATAAAAACTCTTAAATCTCTCCCCCGTGACCTTCTTAAATCATCCCTTGGGAGTTTCTTGCGCACTTCTTAGATTCTTAAGATAATCGAACCCAGACCAACACGTGGGGCGGTTACCCTTTCATTCCTCCGGCGTTCCCATCGCTACCTAACCCAAAAGAATTAGATAACAATCATCGTATGGCTATCGGTCTTTTGTCAAAGGTGCGTACTCATTATCACAGGATGTGTCGATCGATAAACATTCCAAGATCAGCGTAAGTGCCCCTTGCACACCCTGGGAAGCCCATAAACTCGGCTACTTTATGGTCAGCGGCTGACAGTCCAACAAAAGGACCACAGCCCACCAAAAAATATGTAAATCGCCCACAGAAGGATCCTAGGGAGGCCCGACGGCATTTCAAGTTCATTGCTTTCCCGGGAGACGCCTCCGTCTGTCGGTTGCGGTTGCTCTTTTGTTTTGCCCCATCAAATCAAATTCAATTAACAAACATTTGAATTAATTCGCTTGTCAGGCAATTAAAATTGTTCTGGGGCGCGCCCAGCCGACAACTTGACAAGGAGCAGCGACGCCGCCGACTCTGCCCGCCACTTCCATGTGGAAATGTCGCCACTTAAATTTAGAAATTAATCAGTGGGCCGGGCGCCCAAAGGGGGACTGCCTGGTTCCACCAATTTCACCTCCAATGGGCCAACAAATGGGACAAGGCCTCCCTTTTCCCGTTTATAAAGAAAATGGAATTGCTGCTGCCACGCGGCAGACAAGATTCCCCGGAACGGAACGCTTTCTTCTTCAGCTTTATGAATTTTTCAAAGGAATTCCTTAATTGATCAATCTCTCGAGCGGCTGCGGAAATGGTGAGTTGGCCAGGGGCGCGGTGGTCTTTGATAAGAGTTGACGGACGGACGGAAGGTCTTCTAAGTGTGTTCTTATCATAAACGGCGCCAGACACTTTATTCTCCGCGTGTGTCCAACTGTCTCCAAGGCAGATACCGCGTGTGTCCAACTCTCTGACTAATCAATTAACTGTGAGTCTGCTTTTCTGGCCTGCAGCTCAACTGCCCAACTGTCCAACTGTCTCTCTCACAGATACTGCTTGTGTCCAACTGCCTGACACTTTATTCTCTGCTTTTCTCCAACTCTGACTAACCAATTAGCTGTGAGTCTGCTTTTCTGGCTTGCTGCTCAACTGCCCATCTGCCCAACTGTTTCACTGGCAGATACTGCGTGTGTCCAACTGTCTGACACTTTATTCTCTGCTTTTCTCCAACTCTCTGACTATCCAATTAGCTGTGAGTTTGCTTTTCTGGCTTGCTGCTCAACTGCCCATCTGCTCAACTGTCCATTTTCCGGCTTTTATCGCTTGAACAGAACAATAACACTGATAAACCCTACAAATTCATTCTATTGGGCCGACTGGCCGCCCCGGGCGGTCCAGAATTATGCAAATTAATGGATCTATGGGAACTGCAGTCTTCTGATTTTTAAGCGCTGCGGCTGCCTGGCCCGAAATTTATGAATTGGCAAACTGTTTGCATTTCAATTAGCGGCTGCTCATAAATTCCAAGAAGGGTGCCAAAAATATTTCTCTTTCTCATAACCGCCCACTTGGCCCGGCCAACTTAAATATTTTTTCGTGGGATTTTTCAAAGGCCTGCGGCGGCGTCAATCAACGCGCCGATCGAGGGAAGTGTTAGAGATCGAGATTCCTTGGCCGGCCTGCTGACAGAATTGGCACAAACTGCAGTTATTTTTACACAGCCAAAGGTCACAGGTCACAATGCCCGACAGCCAGCCAAGCGCGAGAGGCGCCGTCGGCCCGCCTTGGATTCTGTGTGTGTTGTGCGTGTGTGCGAGTGTGTGTAGTCCATTAATTTCCACACCAACTGGCGCAACCGTCGTCAGTTGGCAGGACGAAAAAAAAGGACTCGACTGCACTTAATTTTTTTATTTATTACCCGAGGTTAACCCGGGATCTTTTATCACCGCCTGGGATTGTTTGTTTTTTTTTGTGTGTGCCTATTTTCGGGTGTGTGTGTGTGCACAACCAAATGACACGCTCATTGAACTAACAAGAATTTTAGTACTCGGGATCGAGGGGACTTCGGACGGCGCCAGGCTGCGCCTTTTGTCTGTTTTGATTTACTTACCGAGCTGTAGACTGCGCCGCAGGCATCCATGCACAGGAACAGGCACGTGGCCACACTCAGGATCTTGATGCGGCCCGCGTCCACCGCCGAGCGCTGCAGGATCGCTGCAAGCACAAAAAACAAGACGAAGAAATTAGAAACAAAAACGCGAAATAAATAAAATCCAAAGCAGTGCACTTTTAGCCGCTGTCTCCGCAACTGCCCAACTGTCCAAGTGCCCGTTTGTCAAGCAGAAACTCTGCTGAAGACGCCTTTCCGGATTTTCAAGTTCAGTTCGACTCATCTGCCCAAGTACCCATCCGCTCGTCTGTCGTTAACTCACTTTGGGGTCTCCCTCCTCAACTGCCCAACTGTCCAAGTGCCCGTTTTTCAGGCAGAAGCTCTGCTGAAGACGCCTTTCCGGATTTTCAAGTTCAGTTCGATTCATCTGCCCAACTTCCCATCTGCCCGTCTGTCGTTAAGTCACTTTGGGGTCTCCCTCCGCAACTGCCCAACTGTCCAAGTGCCCGTTTGTCAAGCAGAAACTCTTCCCGGGTTAATTGGAGACGCTATTCAAATTCTTCTGGATTTTCAAGTTCAGTTCGACTCATCTGCCCATCTGCTCGTCTGTCGTTAAAGGTCAAACCACTTGTGTGGCCCTGCGGGTCTGGCCAAAGTGTGTCAGCGCATCGTTCTTATCCTCCCCCACCCCCTCCCTCTTTTACGGGCTCGTTCAATGAACTTTGTGCACTTTGCGGTAATAAACATCGTTTATAAATACGCTGGCGGTGTTGTTGAGAATCGAGTTGAGATTTTTAGCAGCTGCCCGGCTGCGCGGTGGGCGACGGCCATAAAAAATTATGAGTGGCGGGGTTATGATTTCTATTAATCCCCGGAACACGCGTCCAACCACTTGAAGGCATAAAAAAACAAACATATCGATAAGAAAATCCGGAAACCCAGTAGCCGAAACCATAAAAAGAAACTATCGAGAGTTTTCCTCCTTTTCGGAGAAGACAAACAAAACAGAAAAGCCTCATAAATTCGAACAGTAAATTTAAATTTCCGCAACGCACCAAACAAATCTCCAAACTAATTTACAATCCCCGCCACGGAAATTATAAAAACTCCTCTTCGTATTTTGTTCTGCGGGAAATTTATAATTTCCCCAATTACCACAGTCTGCAATTGTTTTGCTCCATTTCCTTTTATCACTCCGGATCGTCGGATTCCGATTCCCAGCCTTTCACTTTTCTACCCCCGCCCCCTGGTACTCCACATGTTCTGGTGTTGCATTTCAGTATCAGTTGTTTTTTGAGGGATTTCCAGGGCCCCCCGCACTCCATGTGGGTTTCGGTTTTCAGTTAAAAAGCGATTTGTATTTGTTCAGTTAGGAGAAAATGTTGGTGGTTTTATCGTGCATTGGTCATGGGCGGTTGGCAATTTGCGGCCAGCTAAAATTTATGAAAAATTGTTTTGTTGGTTTTCCCATTTTTCAAGAATTTCTCAGCCACGAAAGTCGACGGAAAAAATTGGGAATGGGTAGGCTGAGGGGCGTTGGTTGTTTGGTCTTCGCGAGCGGCGGGAACAACGGCGCCGTGGCTTAGTTGGTTAAAGCGCCTGTCTAGTAAACAGGAGATCGTGAGTTCGAATCTCGCCGGGGCCTATAGTGGAAAATTCTTTTTTTCTTTAACTAAAAAGACTTATAAAATTATTTATAATTTTTTATAACAATGCAGCATTTAATAGGAACTAAAAATAATTTCTTTACCTTAATATAAATTAAAGAACTTGCCGGGGCCTACAGTTTCTTTTCCTAGCCCAATTTTAAAATATAATTTTGTTATCCCAAATTAAGAACTTAAAATAGAAAAAAGTATTACTGTGGATGCTCATCCACTAGGCCCCGGCGAGATTCGAACTCACGATCTCCTGTTTACTAGACAGGCGCTTTAACCAACTAAGCCACGGCGCCAC
>JBAMCP010002811.1:0-10260 GCA_037075105.1 Lissocephala sabroskyi | reverse complement strand
GGCCAAGGCCGCTGCTCTTGTCGGCCTCAATAAAGTTGATATAGAAGTTGGATGGCATCAAGGCGTCGGGCAGGCTGCGGATAAAAAGTTTCAGCAGGCTGCTCACCACGTTCACGTCCTCCCATCGCACATCTGCAGCGCAGGACTCGAACTGGAAGTCCTTTTGGTTGACCAACTCGGAGAGCTCGGAAATAGCCGCCTTGTTGCCGGGTATTCGATAAATTCCCACCACGCCTAATCCCTTCGTTTCGACAATGTTCGTGCAGACCTCGACCAGATGGGGGACATAGGCGTTCACCTTTGACTGGGCCAAAAGATAAGAAGAGTATATCGAAGCTATAATTGGCGGGAGGTCTGCAAATGTCTTACCATCGGACAGGCCCGAAGGGGAACGCCAATGGAGCCTGTCATGCGCACCGGACAATTGGAGGACGAGGCTAAATCAGAGATGCCGCTGTTGCTGCGCCCGCCATCGCCACTGCGGCGGAAGAGTAAATCCTTCCAATTTTTTGTTTTGGGAGAGCCGAGGTCTTTGTCAGGCACATGCTTGTGGGACGACGACTTTCTGGCCTTCATCATCGGTGATATGGAGTCGACTGTGGCCACATTGAGGGCGGCAGACGGCCCGGTCGCAGGTTGGGATTCTGTGCCGGCCGAATGAGAGCTGGGTGGCGAACTGTCGGCCGTCGCTGAC
Organism: Lissocephala sabroskyi; assembly: GCA_037075105.1. Taxonomy (NCBI): domain Eukaryota; kingdom Metazoa; phylum Arthropoda; class Insecta; order Diptera; family Drosophilidae; genus Lissocephala; species Lissocephala sabroskyi. The sequence continues at coordinate 9,566 of JBAMCP010002811.1, read as the reverse complement.
ACATCGTCCAGAAAACTGGCACTGGCGGCGGTTTTCTGAGGCTCCGCTTGCTGTTTGCCCAGCATCTGGACAGGTGTTTCCTAAGGAGAATGAACCTTTTTTTCCAATTACCACTCAAATAACTAATTTTGCGGTTGCACTTACATTGTCATCGTAGTTGAGGCTGTTCTTCCATTGCAGAAGGCCATAGAGGCGCTTCATTTCATTGCCGTTCTTGGTTTTAAACAGGATATCAGTATAGCCCGCGCCAGTGGCTGGCCGGCTCTGCTCCGCTGACGAGGCAGCTGGCTGCTCCAAGTTCATCTCGTTGCCCAGGCTGGCTAAATGACTCCTGGGCAGGATCTTTGACTGCATGCGGAACACGAACTTCTTTTTGTCCACCGACTCATCGAAGAATTTATAGTTTCTAATATCAAGCTCTATCACCTACAAGTAAAGTACTCCAGGTTTAATCAATCTCGAGTCTCTGCCGCCAACTGCGAACTCACATTTTGCTCGGTCTTGTGCCGACCGCACAGGATTCTCAGTATATCGCCTCTGATTTCCAGCCTGACCTGGCGCCACGAACGGTACTCGGACATCCGCTGAAATCGACCAAGAGGGGGCTGCAGTGTGTTTAATGTGATTCGAGCTGCTTCTTACCTTGCCATTAATGCAGGGTGATTTGATTTCGATTTCGGTCTCGAAGGCCTCCAGCTCATTGAGTTCGGCGTTCATGTGGATGCTGAAATGGTTGGATTAATAAAATGCTAGACCTGAAAGTGGTGAGACATCGAATTTACCTGCTTCGCATGTCGCTGTTCATTGAAAAGCGCCGATTGCCAGAACTGGAGAGACGCACGTCCTCCAAGCCATTGGGGGTCTCAATGAATTCGTGGCCACCGCAACTGCTGTTCCCACCGCTGCCTGTACCCCCCGCGACTGTGTCGTAGGTGGGATTGGGATGATCCTCAACCATTGGCACCGACACTTTTAGTGTCTCTAACTCGACGACTGTAGTGGTGGGACTAGAAACGCCATGACCACCACTAGTTATGGCACTCGGGTCTGCCGGGTAGTCAGCCGTCTCGTTGTGTGTGGCACGTAGGTAGGAAATGCGACGCATCGGTTTGCTTTCGTCGAAGGAGGCTGACGTCAGAGACTTGAAACGTCGCACTACTCCTACTGATGCAGGCGCATGGGCATCCCCAAATGCTGCGCTTCCGGTTCCACTGCTCTCAGCAATATTTGCCAGAGAGGAAATACCATGAATTGAACCCGTGGCGCCGTCCGGCGTTTTCTCAGTAGCCACCGTAAATTCTGCAAATCAGGGGAATGAGAGTGCGAACTGGATAAAAAGCGGGAGGCTACTCACTGGTTTGCATGGGCTCAATGGTGGCGTTGGCCACTGTGGCTTTATAGACCTCCATACGACTCGTTATCTGACCATCAACGGCGCTGGCCCCACTGGCGGACGTCGGAGCGGTGCCAGAGCTGCCGTACTCCTGAAATTTTGACTGCAATTGCTGCTGCTGCATCTGATGTAGGGGATGGTGTTGAAGCGACTCGTACAGGACGCCCTGCTTCTTCGCATGTACGGCCGAGGACTCTAGGGCGCTGGTGTTTATTGACAGCGGCTTAAAGGGATCGAACCCCTTGGACATATGGGAAACAAGCTTCCGCTCGAACCTGCAAATGGGCAATATAGAGGGATTTTTTTGGCGCTCATATGATCTGCGGGACCTACACTTTGTTTGTTACTCCTGTTCCCTGCAGTGTCTCGAAACAGTCCAGGTCCTTGACGAATTTTACAGTGTTTTCAGCCAGAGGACGTTGCGACAGCGGTAGTGAATGGCCCACCAGTGGAGGCTGGGCCACCACCTCAGCATAGCAGTTGTATACATCACAGCCCACAAAGACCTGCTGCTGGGTGGACTGCCCTTTTGGCTGTTGCTGACTGACTGACTGCTTAAAGGGCAGCCCAGTGCAGTGGCGCATCTGCTGTGGAGTCCGTGGGTAGAGCATGGCGCCCGACGACGGCAGAGATGAAAAGAATCGCTGGGCCTGCTGTTGGCCAACCGACTGCTGGGTCCCATTAGACGACATTGCAACCGGCACCGGGGACTTGAGAAACTCTTCCTTCTGCTTGATTGATTCCCTGAGACGCATCATTGGATCGCTACTTTCACCGCCTGTGGCATAAATTGTGCCGTTTGCGTTTACATTGCCGTGACCCGGTAGAAACAGGGCTGGGTTAGGTGAGCTGTGCTGCTTGGACTGACGACTGGAAGTGCTCGTTCCTGTGCCTGAAATGCCCGTCAAGTTCGGTGGCTGATTGGGCCTGCAACAAACAAAGGAAAGTCAGAATTGATAGTCAAACTCGTCTGGCCCGTTAGGTTATTACAAGAAGGCCAAAGTCTTAATTTTTAAACACTCATGGCTAAGAGCTTTACATTTGATGCTCTTGTTGATCAAGTTGATCTTGTTGATCAAGTCTAGGAACCGACACTGCCGACTAGCCCCATGAGCTATAGCCGATTGTCATTCTACTTAGCTGGAGTTTTAGGTAATATTAGCAGTTACTTGTTTGTGGTCGACTGTAGTTTCTTTGAAAGTACTGTTTCCAAAAAAAGGTTCGACATTTTTTCCTGTTTCAATAGATAAGAAACCAAATGGCTTAAAGTCTTTAACGTTTCCGGGGGCTCCGGAAAAGCAGCTGCAACAAGATTCGAACTGGTCCCGAGCCCTTTCGAAATGACGGTATAAATCATTGTTTGTTTTTTTTTTATCGAAAATACAATATAAAGCGCTTCTCGTCTGTGATTCACCCTCGCCCAAACGGTGGACACACAGGGGAAGAAGGAAGGATTAAAAGTGTAAATACAAGTCATTAATTGCTTGGCCGGTGTGTCTCACTCGACAATGGAATTACGTGTGGAACACGTGGTTGAAATATCAATATAATTTTCATTAAATTAAGGAGGACAAAGAAGAAACAGAATAGCATTAATACCGCCTTTGCAGGACGCGCAATTTTGCTCCAGCCCGCGGGTTGCGCTGCAGCAAAAGGCTGCCTGCCTGACCTCTCGTCGGAGTGCTATAAATGTGACGACTAATTGAATTGTGAGCGAGAAAAAGGTTAAATGGAAATACGGCGAGTAAGAAAAGTGATCAACTTGGTCCTTGTTTCTGCTGTTTAAGCAGGCCTGCGCTTCCTGCCCCCATAAATATGAGCTTTTATCGAGAGCACAATCCTGGCGGGCCAGCAATCAAAACTCAGCTCTGAACGCTAAATTAAATTAAAATATATATTAAATAAGTCAATTGCAGCAGGTTCTCCTGACTAATAGAATTTGGATTTTCTTATGAACTTTTCTTGATTGATTATTTATTTGCCCCTCAAAGGAAACCACTTCAAATTTTCTGAGAAATTATTATTATGAATCCATTTGCGCTCAGCGACTTTTAATAGATAAACAAATGTCGCAAATCGCAAACGTTATCTGTGCGTGTGATTTAAGCTCCAACAAAAAACCGCCACTTTGAATATTCAATCAGTCGTGCAGGGTCGGCTGTGCTATATCCTGTACCTTTGTACAGTTGAGAACAGTGAATTACGAACAACCGATCGGGACACCAATACAATTTGTGACGTTGGAAAGTGTTCCTCCACCCCACTGAAAGCGTTTATATCTTTGTTTTTAGCAGATATTTACCTCCAACCCATCCCTCAATCCTCTAATTTGATTCACTTTGAAAAACTGTAAAACTATGGGGTGTGCTTGAAGACATAACAATTCTAAATCTTAGATCCTCAGATCCTCTTGTTCAAACAGACAGACAAAAGGATGGGCATGGCGAAATCTATTTTGCTCATCGTTCTGCTCCAACACGCTATCTCCAGGATAGGGAGTGCCTTCATATCATGTTCAAGAAATTAAGGCATAATATGTGACGCATAATCCAATTTCAAAACTTATATAGAAGGTAAACGCTTATTGTTAATAAACAAAGAGCGGGGTCAACCCGCGTTGGCTGGAAAATTTTTTCGACGGCAGTATAGCTTCCTCTTCCGATTTCCCACCTACACTCTCTCTTGCTCTTTTTTCTACCTATTTCGATATTATTCTTTGTGCTTGCTTTTTGGCGTGTTCTGCTCGGTTTTTACAGCGGAAATTTCAATGTCTGCTGTTCGCTCATAATCGTTTATTGTCGCGATTGTTAAAGCTGCTTAAATTTGAACAAAATCTCTGGAAGTTTCGAAGTGGGGGTGTACGCTTTCGGGCGGTGGTTGGTGTCGTCGGTTTTTCCCATTGCCATATTGTCGGCGGCCACATGAACTTTCGGTATAATGTTCTTCAAGGTTGTCGACCAATTATAGCAATATCGGCCGTGCTCTTGACAAAGTTTCCAAAATCACATCCCCGGTCAGTCGTGTCTGACTGATTTGTCTCAATAATTAAACACGGAGCACATAATTAAGGAATCGGTTGGCCCACACACACATACACACATATATACATTTTTTTAAACGGGGTCGAAGGGAATGGGATCACTGCGATTCGATGAAGGATTTGAAACGAGTCATTGCCAGCAGTTGGTCATGGCTGGGTGAGTCAGGATGCAGGGGCGAATGACTCTAACTGTGGAAGAGCAGACCTGCCGCCCACTCGTCGCGCCGGCAGTCGCTAAACTAAAGTGACCGACCAACTACACACAAAAATTTACATTACAAATGAAGATGGACAGACTGCGACGGAGGCACCCGTCGCCGCCGCGGTCGACCTACTACCGCAAGGGACCTCCGCCGTCCGTGTGCTTATCCATGAAATGTATATTAAATATGCGACAATAACGAAGCGACAACGGCACCCCGACCTGCTGCTGGGCGGGCTAGTGAGCAATGCGGGAGGAGAGGCGGACATCACAAAAGCCCCATGAATGCCGAGGGTCGCGGGGTGGCCAGAGAAACGGCTGGATCGACAAGTGAAGGTACATGGGAACCGAGATGTTTACTTTCAAATATCTGGGGTTGGGAGGGTCACAGAGGCTCTGGATTTGAAATGAAGAAAATTCGTTTTGTACGAGAGTTTCAGTTCGTAGTCTTGCAATAGTCACCATTTTGGGATCGCCCTCGACTTGCTGTTGCCCCAGCAAATGTGCCCTGTTCTCAATATCTACGAGTATTGTATTATAAACGCCATCGCGATGAACATCTTATTCTAGTGTCCCAGTGTCAGCGTAGTCGACTATTATGCAGCTTTACTGCCTGCAACGTCTGTCGGCTTCGATTGACGTGTGGGACCGGGACCAGCAACAAAGCCTCAATAAGACTCATGTTAACTAAAGGCCCGGCAATTGTTGAAGTTTCCTTGGCCGTGCGGGTCATTCGACTGCCGAGCTTGTCCGCCACTTAGCCGTTCAATTCTGCGGACGATGCACTTGCATTTTACACACGCAATCTGCAGCCGGGACGAGCCGAGCGGGGCCAATTTATTATCGATTTCATCATCATTACCAGTCAACTCGGCCAGCGCATATATACGCATTAACATAGAAATCAATATGCAAGCAAAAATTTCTACACAATTTTATATTCGTTACATATGACAAACGACAAATATGTAGTAGCAGTGAGCGCGGCCCGAGGGACCCTCCATAATTACTATTGTATTTGACATTTCGAAAAGTTTCGTGCTTTGAATTTTAAGTTGCTCTCGGATTTCGATTTTTGGGGCCGACGTCATTTTGCAAGCTTCAGGCCCTTCCATTCTAATCGCAAGCGAACTCACTTAAGCTTGACCAGAGACCGATGTGGCTCATTCAAGTAACATATTGTACATTTTATTAAGAGGCCGCTATTTGATTTTTGAAAGCCCAACTGGAAAGAGTGTAGAAGTCTTTCACAGAAGGTATCATGAAAGCCCCGAAGATTTTAACTCTTACCTATTTAAAACACATATACGAGTATGTTTTGAAAACCAAGTTACCAAATTCGCTAAGAAATCCCGTTAACCCATCGACGAGGCTGCAAAATGCACGTCTGCCGGCTTTGTCTTCGAGGAAAGTGCCGAAAAACGACAGATTCCCTTACTCTTTTTTCATAATTAATTAATTATGAAAGTTAAATAACTATCGGAGAAATCACGATAAAAAAGAACCACAATTGCGGTTGCTGGTCAAGAATTGTTAGGTGCGTTTTTGGGCCGGAAGCAGCAATCTCTTTAGTTGTCTCAAGTATTTATTATTAAAAGTAGCGAAATGAGTGACGAACGTGCGTAAAACGCACTGAGATTTATGACCAAAAAACGCTTTACCCGACCAAAAAGGCATGCAGGCGTCTAAGCAGTCATCCAACCTTTTTAAACTACCTGTCGAATGCCCTGGGCAAAAATATCTACGTTGCATTGCGTTTTGCATTTTTGTCACAAAAAACCTGCGCCAGGGTAGGAAAGCACCAATAAAAAGTAAATTAAAGGCAAATGGAAACGTCAGTAGACCGATAAAATCAAAGGCGCGGGCTACCGGACTGGGCGGGTTGGGGGCGGCCTGCCCCGTTCATTGCTTGGCACAGGTTAAAGGATGAACTTCTGAACATGGTTTCAAACGGCAATATTCGTAGAGAGCAGTGCCACACGCCAAAGAATCAGTGTCAATGCTGTAAATCAATTCAAGAAAATTGAACAAACCAGTTACCTTCATAAATTAATTGAATTCGAAAAATGTTTAACATTGGCTGCTATACAGTACGAGGATTACTATTTATATTTCTGGCCTAGGCCTCAAAAAGAAATATTGGGCGGAATCTGACATTTCTATTAGAAAGTTTAACATTTTTTAGCAAAAACGTTCCCAGGACATAATAACGAACGGCCATTATTTATATTGCTTAAAGTGGTTTGAAAAAAACACTGGCAAAAAAATGAAATTAACACGTGAACATTTTCGTGACACAATTTTTCACAATTTTCGACGGATCGACGGATAGTAACAAAAAGAGTGCATCGGTGAGCTCAAATCCTTGTATGACGATGAAGCACCATCTTCAAGAAAGGTTGAGGAGTAATTTAATAAATTCAATCGCGGTCGGCGCTTGCTCGAAGGCGAAGGACGTGAAGGTCGTCCAAAAACAATTGTGCCAAAGAACATTGATGCCCTGAGTGAACTGATAATGCAAGATTGTCATGTGATATACCGTGAGATAGAGGCATCCTTGGGCATTTCTTGTCGTTGAACCCCGCACAATTTGACAAACGCTCAAAAAAGGCTTGTGTGGATTTCTATCCAGATATTTTGGAAAAATACCATCGCGGGGTTTAAAAATAAGATTATAAGATCGTCACAGATGACCAATCATAGATCTATGCTTTAGGCCCAACAAAAAACAAAAAAACAGCAATCGCCATAAGATTCGGAGGCATCTGATAAAAAAGCTTGTTTTGGAGGTGTCTTAATCTGAGAGCAAAAAGTGGTTCGATAATTCCTTTGAGCGTATGCAAAAGTGTATAAATCTTGTATGTCGCTAAACAATAGAACCATTTTTAATGATAAATAATTGCATTTTCATTATTAAGACGGAAATATAAATAGTGACCCCCGTATTTCGGTATATATTTTTATGAAAAACAATAAAAACAACAAATGGTATTTTCTTGTGGGATCTATTACGGAGTTAGTCGCTCGTGGGAAAAACGATTTATATCATAACTTTAATTTATTTTAAATCGCTAGGAATCGTTCAGTACCTTCAGAAAAAAGCCTAATGGGAGGCATAAACATAATAGATCGTATTCCACAATGCTTTAAAGTTTAAACACATATTTACAAATTTTCACAAGTTCATGAGATGAATTCTCTTCAATCGTCGATGGGGTATGGGCTCGGAGAGGTCACTCGCCAACTGGTTAGGGGGTCTACAAATCTGCCGGCATATCGGCTCCTGTGACAATCAATTTAGTCCCCGATTAGGACAAGTTTAACGTCTCTTTCGATGACTTGATTGGAAACATACCACGGAAGTCTTGAGCGTGTCGTGCAGCTCGCGATTAAACTGTTCTAAGTCTTTGCACTATGAAGTTTTATACCCTGTACCTGAAGAAACAAAGGTATTATAGTTTTGTGCGCAAGTACCTCTAAAATAAATAGAATCCAAAAAGAATTCGATCCAACCGTCTGCCCGTCTTTCCGTCGGTCCGTATTAACAAATGGATCTCAGAGACTACATATAAGAGCTAGGGCAACCAAATTTGGGGTTTAGATTTGTTATATCTGCAGGCAGATCACGTTTATCTTATGTTTCAATACCACGCCCCCTATTTGACCCAATAATTTAAATGTGTTTTGCAAAACTGTTTTGTAAAGTAAGCCAAAGTTTGTATAGACAAAGGGTGGAGGATAATAATACCTATCGTGTGTTACCAAATTTTACTGAATCCGTCCATAATTAATGTGTTAAATCGATACGAGCGCATAAAACTAGAAAGGAGAAGGCCCGATTGAATTTTAAAGGGATCGCGTGCGAATGACGCGGGGAATATTTTAAGACGGAAACGATAGTTTTTGTTTTATTTGGTTTTAACGTACCAGGGTATATTATGGCCGGGCTAGCTCGACTATTTCTTCCTTACTTTTTTAATTAGCAGATTCAACTCAAACAATTCACAACGCAACATGCGACAATTGCGACCGAAGAAATTCAGGTTTGTGTAAAAATATATTTTCGTAGAACATAATCACCGTTTGAAGACCCAACAATTCTCGCCAAACATTATGTTCGAATATGAAACATTCCTGTCTTCAATTCAGTTTTCCCAATATTAGCGAGTAGAGGACGTTTTTTCGCATAGGTCAACTAAAATCCAGAGTATGAAACAAAGAGAAGAAGTTACCAGAGACCCGTGCGCCCAACTGAGCGAGGCAGCTGATTTTTTTGGCCCAATCAAGTTACAAATGTTGGTGCCCAACGAAAGGTCCATTTCGTACCCACTCGCCTTCTGTGCAAACTTTGGCTCTTATAGACATTTATATAATTGGATCAGAAAGAAAACCAAAAAAAAAAAAAAAAAAAACAATTTATAAACTTGAGCCTGAAGATCAAAAGAGTTTTGAGGCTGAAGCTATAGCCTCTAAGATTATTGTACCTGGATTCCTTAAATATTATAGTTTTATCCCAAAGTATGCAGGGCATAAAAAAAAGATAAACTTTATATATCGAGTCTAAATTCCAAATTTGGTTTCTCTAGCTCCTATAGTCTCCGATATCCTTTTATTTAAACGGAAGCACATACAGACGGGCAGACAGACGCACATACATACGGACATGGCTAGATCATTTTTTTTATTCTAACCATATCGGAGGTAACTTTGGGGTCTACGACGCCTCCTCTATGTACCATAGTTTCCCACAAAACTTTTATACCCTTGTTCACTCAGGAACAGGGTAAAACAAGAAAGAAAATAGCAGTTGAGCTTGCCCCACTTGATATAGTACCCTGTATCTTTGTACATTGCAAATAAATTGTTTCTTGCGCGTGTATTTTCAAGTATTTGGGTCTTTAACTCCATTTCATATCAAATTGGTAGCTTTT
>JBAMCP010002810.1:0-10261 GCA_037075105.1 Lissocephala sabroskyi | reverse complement strand
CGCATGGGGTTACTTAATGACCCCTACCGAGCACTTTTAAACTGTTAACTGTGAAAGAGCTGCGGAGAAAGCCCACCACGCATACGACTCTTTAATCAAAATTAAACGAACTGCAACTATTTGCTAATAAGCATATGAACACTTTCTGTTCAGCTTCCAAGAGGTCACCGGCCATAAATAAGGACAACAGATGAAGCCTTTAAATAAATTGTATCTCAGTCCTTTTATATATTAATTTCTTTAATTATGATAGGAGGAGACGCTTGAGGTGGCCCATTCCTGGCATAGCCAAGGCCCGTCAATTGGATCATGAAGAATTTATTTAAATTTTATTCTAAAGAGTTAAAATTGTTGAATAACCAGCCAATCGCCAAAACAACCAAGCCATACACCGATTGTATTCTACTGTAGACGTTTTTTAAGTCGGATAAGTCTTGGGCTGATCTTTAATCAACATAATTTTTTAAGTTATCAATATTCATTTTAAAACGATAACATTTAAATTTCGCGCCAACCCTGCGCACTTGATCTGGTATCGCTCCGCCATGGTGGCAGCTCTACAGATCAGCTGTTTCCATTTACGCGCCAAATCCGTTGAATGCGCAAGTGTGTGTAAAAAATTTTAAGAGCGTCGCAGCATTTGTTTACGAATTTGTGCAATTGACCTGGAAAAATGAGTGCAACTGAGGTCGAAAGTGCGGAGCCAGCGCAAAGTTTAGACCCAGAAAGTGATCCGATGAGCGAACCGCACGGGAACGGTGAAGAAGAGAAGAACACGTCGGCGGAGGATCTTTTGGGCGGCAAAAGTTTGGTCATGTCCATGTCAGAAAGCGAGGGCGAAGACGAGAAAGATGTGGAGGCCGACGTTGCACCCAAACAGCAATCTGGAAGGAAGAAGATATCCGCAATTGTTGATAGCGACAGCGAGGACGAGGTGGGGCTCCCGGCAAAGTCTAGCGGAAGTGACAAAGAGGAGGACCCGAAAGAGACTAAGAGTTTAACGAGGAGAAAGAGGAACTTAATAGATTCCGAGTCTGAGGCCAGTGACCGCGAGGAGTCCGGTGCAAATAAGGAGCCATCGGTGAAGTCCCGAGTCCAGCAACTGCCAGAAAGCGATGAGGAGGAGAACCGTAAAGATATCAGCAGGAAGCTCAAGAACTTGGTCGACTCTGATTCCGAAGAGAGTGACCGCGAAGAATCGGAGGTCACCGAGCCACAAAGAAACAAAGTGGAGGATCCAGAGAAGCCTAAGAGTTTCAAGAGCAAGATGAGAAACTTAATAGACTCCGAGTCTGAAGCGAGCGATCGCGAGGAGGAGGAGAACCCAAAAGATGTTAACAGGAAGCTCAAGAACTTGGTCGACTCCGATTCCAATGAGTGTGATCGCGAAGAATCAGAGACCACCGAGCCACAAATTCCTTCCAAGCCGAAGCCTATGCGGGTAAAAATAATAATATTTGCTTATCAATCTTCTTGAGTTTATTTTGGGTTCCTCTTTTTCAGGCCTCGGCAAAGAAAGCCCTCGACGAGATGCAGGTCATCCAAAGTGAGACGCAGAGGTTGCACCGCGAGTCGCACATAAGCGTGCCCTACCACCAGCCGAAGCCCCGCTCGTTAAAAGAATTCCTCAGCAGACGAACCATAAATACGCCACTGGCCACAGCGTTGGCGGGAGGAAGCCCAATTCCAGCTAAGCTGCCAAGAAAGTCACTTGGTCTCCGCATGAACACCGAGGAACTCGAAGCCTACGCGAGACTAATGGAGGAGCGGGCCAAAGAGGCCACGGAGTTTTTCAAATCTGAATCGGAGGGCGAGAACTCAGACGCTGAGCAAGCTGAGGAACCTCCAGTCAATGAGCCAATGGAAGTAGATATTGATAATGCAGAAGAAGTCTCAAGCGAGGTGACCCAAGAAGCAGCAGCGACAGAGGAACCGGCAAACACCGAATTACCCTCCGAGCTGGAAACAGAAGAGGCCGCAGAAGAGCCGCTGTCCACCAGTCCTCCTGCATCGCCTGCAAAACCGGCCGTGCTGGTCACTGAGGTGGTTGAGTTGCCCAAAATCGACCTGCAGAGTTTGAACATCAAGCCGCCTGCGAAGCCGAGCACACCGCGTGATGCAATACGCCGTCTCAAGATGGAAAAGAGCACGGATGTGAGTCCTTCACTGAAGGGCGATGCCAATATGGTGATCGACTTGGAGACGGGGGATATGTTTGCCAGGAAACCCAGTGGCGTCGATGATTTGTTGCTGCGATTGATGAAGACGCGGGAGGCGAAGAAACACAAGACCACAGACACTGTCAACATTCTCACCATCGACCATGGCGAACTGAAGATGTCGAAGGCCAAATTCAACCTGCACGAAGAGCAGCCCATGCAGAAGGAACAGAAACCGGGAGCGGCCTACATCAAAATGCAAAAACATCTCAAGGATCTGATCACCCAAAAGCGATTGGATATGCGCAAAAAGCAGGCCGAGCAGGAGGCCAGCGATGAGCTCGCTGAGGGCAAGCAAATCGACAGCGAAGAGGAATTTTTGTCCGATAAGGAAGACGGCGGTCAAATTAACGATGAAGAGGAGGAGAGCCTCATCGACCGCGAGGCTTGCGAGAGTGAAGAAGACGAGTTGCAGGCCAAGTCGGAGTCTGAGCCTGAACTTGAGGAGGATCCCAAGCCAGAGGCCCCCAAGAAATCTCGCATTATTCCGTTCCAAGGAGCGGACAGTTCCGATGAGGACGATTTGGACTTGCTGCAAACGCCAAAGCCGGTGGCAGGCACTGCCCCTTTGACGGCCACACAACTGCAGCTTTCCGCCCAGAAACTGTTCGACGAGGAGGATCGTCGCACTGCCAGCGACGATGAGAACGAATTGCTGGGTCTGTGCTCAGGCAAATTTGATCCAACTCAGAAGGAGATGACGGCCCTCATAAGCCAGATTCCAGTGGAGCAGGTGAAGGAACCCAACGAGGTTACTGATGAACTGGAGGCTCTGTGCTCGGGGACATTCGAGACCCAAGCAGAGCCGGAAAACAGTCCACCTCCCAATCCCGTGAGAACGAATAAAATTCTCTCCAGCGAGGAGGAAATGGATTTGGAAGCCGCAGTGGAGAAGCGCACAAAGAAACTCACCAAGAAAATGTCAAAGAAACGGGTGAGGCTCGGTTTCTCCGACGATGAGGAAAGCGAGGCCGAAAGTGAGGAAAGCGAGGATGAACCGGAGATGCCAGAGACCTACGTCGAGTACGATTCCGAGGAGAACGAAATTGTGGTTGAAATGCCAAGAAAAGACAAGAAATTGCGAGCTTCCGCTGAGCCGGAGATCCCAGAGACCTACATTGACTACGATTCGGAGGAGAACGAAATTGTGGTTGAGATGACAAAGAAAGACAAGAAAATGCGGGCTTCCAATTTCGTGGAAAACGAAGCCGAACTGTCCGAATCGGAATGGGGATCGGCCGACGAAGATGAGAAGAACATGGACCACTACGACATCGAGCTGGGCGACGAGGACCAATTCGACCGGACGAAGCTCCAGCAACAACTCGAGCAGATTTATGCGTAAGTTTATCAATCATTTTCCCATGAAAAACCATTGACGAGTCTATTACAGTCGAGATGTGCTGGACCAGGACATCAAGGAGGTGAGGAGAATCAAAGAGCTGCTGCTCCAGGAGAACAACAGAGCCCAACGACAGCGCCAATTCCGTTGGAAGAACACGGACAGTGGCTTCAGCATGGATGACCCCAAAAACGAGGATGGTGCAAATGGCCAAGCGGGCAGTGGTGATGAAGAGAACGAGCACATGTGGCGCAAGGTGCGCTTCGAACGCGAGCAACTGCTGCTCGAGAAGGGCCTAAAGAAGGTAATCCGATCATTTCTTTCATTCCCAAGCGCTTGTTAAATAACTCGCTTTTTTGTAGGACGCGCCTGTCTCGGTTCTCTCTCCGTCGATGAACAATACAGCAGCCGGAGGCATTCGAAAGCTGCAGATTGTTACCTCCAAAAAGACTTCGGTGGAGTTAAAAGTGAACTCGCCGTTTTTGATTCCAAAATCCATAGAATCGGCAGCCAAGCAAATCTCGAAAGCAGTGCCAGGCTCCTTTTTGCTGCGGGACAAGGAAACGCTGAACAACTTGGTCAGTTCGACAAAGGGCTTGGCGAGAGAGTGCGATGAAGTGGGTGGCTCTGTCTCTAAGGGTAAAAACTTTGTGTTTGCCACGCTAACAGAGGAGGAACACGAAAATCAAAAGCGAAAGGCGGCTGATCTTCTAAACAGCAGTGGAGAGACGGGTATTAATTTTATGAAGAAACCGCGGCTGGAGGTCCGGAGCGAAAAACGCCTTATCGACCAGCTGCTTTAGGGGCAAATTAATTTTAATTAGCTACGGCATAAAATAAAATACATCAATTAAGGTAAAAAAGTGCTGTTTTTTAAACCCGCATAATTTGAAATTGGCGATTCCGGAACAATGCGGCGAACTAGTTCTTGTGATTCTAAAAAACCACGAACCAGCGGCAGAACAAACTTACAAAGGGCTACATTGCAGCATGAACACTGGTCATGCAGAATAAATTGATTTTGAATTTAAATTTTTAAATTTTTTCCCTTTATTTGCTAGTTTTTGTCGTATGGAAACGAGGATAGTTTTCCCCACGATTTCATAATAGGAAATTGCTAATCGAAAGTGGGAGCGATTCAGGGCTGTTTATCGATAAGTGCATAAAAAAATTGTTATCGCCAATATTTGTTTAATAAGGAGAAAAGGCATTAGCATTAATGTTAGAAAGGAGAAACTAATGAAATTTGATTCGCAAGATAAGGAAACGTGGAAAGATAATCAACACCGGCGTTGGCGTCGACTTCGCTGTCGAAACGGCACCGAGGCATTTCTACTTGCCGGCATTGGCGACGCTACGCCAGTTTGCAAATTAACTTCCTTCGCGGTAGACGTCCTGTTTCTAAAAGTAAATAAAAGGAAGCCTCAATATGGTGGCCCCGTCGAAGCTTAGTCAGGTGTTCAGCTATCAAAATTGGGTGCATGCCGTCTCCGGAGCCGCGGTAAGATTTCCGGGGCAAAGGTTGCCGCGAGTTGAGTTTCAATTTGTTCTTTGTTTTCAGGGTGGCTGCCTGGCCATGAGCACCTTTTACCCTCTGGACACAGTGCGATCCCGTCTACAGTGTGAGTTGCCCCTGGAGATTGGTGTTTCCTAATCTGCCGGCTAACAAAACCGAGCGATAAACACAGTCGACACATCAAGTTCAAAATCCAACTTTGTTTTTGTTGCAGTGGAGGAGAGCGGAGAGGTGCGCAGCACCAAGCAGGTGATAAAGGAAATCGTGTTGCGCGAAGGCATCCAATCGCTCTACCGCGGCCTGGGCCCGGTGCTCCAAAGTCTTTGTATATCCAACTTTGTTTATTTCTACACATTCCACGCGCTCAAGGCAGTCACCGCCAATGGCTCGGCCAAGTCCAGCGCCTTCAAGGACCTCCTCCTCGGCTCCATTGCCGGCATAGTGAATGTCTTCTCGACGACGCCCTTCTGGGTGGTGAACACGCGCCTCCGCATGCGCGACCTGGCCGGCACTTCCGACGAGATCAACAAGCACTACAAGAACTTGATAGCCGGCCTGAAATATGTGGCCAAGACGGAGGGCATTCAAGGCCTGTGGTCCGGCACCATTCCATCCCTCATACTCGTTTCGAATCCGGCCCTGCAGTTCATGATGTACGAACTGCTCAAGCGAAATGTGATAAAGTTCACCGGCGGTGAAGTCGGCAGCCTGGGCTATTTTTTGATCGGTGCCATAGCCAAGGCCTTTGCCACGGTGCTGACCTACCCGCTGCAGCTGGTGCAAACCAAACAGCGCCATCGCACGAAGGAAATAGCGAGCCAAGCGCCGTCCACCTCGCGACAGGCGAGCCGGCAAAAGGATGTGGGCATGCTGAAGCTGATGGTCAGCATTCTACAGCATCAGGGTATCCGTGGACTGTTCCGAGGCCTGGAGGCCAAGATCCTCCAGACGGTGCTCACAGCTGCTTTGATGTTCATGGCCTACGAGAAAATAGCCAGCACCGTCAGTCTTCTACTTAAGCGCAAAGCTTAAGAGGCTCTAAATTATTGACTCTAGTCTTAGGATAACTTGGACCGGGCGGTGGGGGACAAATCAATTCGCAGGCACTCCAAAGTTAGTTGGTATTGGAAATAAAAGAATTAATTGTAAAGCTTTATTGGTTTTCGGTTGGAACAGATTTGGTGGCTTCCTCGCCAACTGCATCTGTTGGTTTATCACTAGTTTCTTTTTTGTCTCCCTCATCAGGAGCAGTCGATTTCTCAGAGGTCTCTGATTTGTTGGACTTGTTTTCCTCTCCCTCATCAGGAGCAGTGAATTTGTTAGAAGTCTCTGATTTGTTGGACTTATTGTCTTGAACCAACTCGGCCAGGTTAAACTTCTTGAGCTCCAAATAGTTCTCCACAACAGACAGCAAGCACCAGCCTTTGATGACCTCAACTATGATGGACTTCTTGGCGTGCTGCAGGTCCACTTTGTTCTCGAGGTTCTTGGAGTGCACCAAGTCGGCCAGTTGGGTGATAACCTCCTCTCGCTTCAGCTGCTGGTTGTAGCGGTGGTTGAATATGATGCCGTACGTGGTCGGCTCCTTGAGGAAGTGCTTGTCGAAAAGCGGCCCAGCCGCATTCACAATGTCCAAGACATTGGCCTTGCACACTGCCTCAATGGGCACCAAGCGCATGATAAAGCGCGACATGGCCTTGCCCTTGGTGGTTATGTCGTCAATTATGTGCCTGCCCAGCTCCACTGGATCGTCTATTGAAGCTCGAATAAACACGCAATTGGAAGTGCCGGTTTCGACGTTTTGAAAACGCGTTTTGCGCACTTCGCGGCACTTGGCGGCTGCGGCTTCCAGGTCGTCGCTGTCGCTGCCATCCCCAGCGGAGGGCTCTGGGCCTTCCGGACCATAAAGGATATCGGCGTAGTGATTAAGAATGTTGTAGCACCTGCAGATCAAATAATCATACATATATTTGTTTTGAATAAGAAAAATAAAACTTACTCGCGCACGCAGCCTTTTTCGTTAAAGTTGCAGGTGGCGAGAAAGCCGCGCTGGCCGATCTCCAGCACATGCTTCTTGGTTTGGAAATACTTCTTTTTATTATTCTTAAACTTGCTGTTAACCATTTTAGACTTTTTTACTACTGGTTCCATTTGACGTTAAAATTAAAACGAAAATAAAACGTGCATGCGCCGGCGTCGCCAACTTCGAAAGCAAATGGCAGCGCTGCCACACCGTTTTTATCACGGCGCTGCCGGACTGCCACGAACTCTTTTTTAAAAAAATGTTAATCGGAGATGAGAGCACTGTTAACTTACAGGCCACTGCTGCATATTCAACGCCGGCAAAAGAATGGATGAGCGGCTTCGGACTTTACTGGATTTGGTTCCCGAATTTGAAGATTTGGAGCAATTCCTTGAAAATGAAGTGGAGGCGCAATTTATACTCAAGCGAGCAACGCATCAGCTCAAGGAGTTCAACCAGCAATCAGATAACTTTAAAGAAAATGCTTTACTCCTGCGCGCACTCGTGGACAGATACTGGGAGAAGGTGCACTGTGGGCACTTCAGCGAAGTGGCGATCAGGACGAGGACTATTTATGCCCTAGGCTGTTATTTGAGGGTAACAAATTGACAAAACAATGCGGGTTAATATGTGAGTGCCTTCCAGATTCTGTTCCTGCTGCTTGAAAGCGTCTCCCAGGAACAATTAGAGATTTGCAATGGCCTCCTGGACATGGCCCAGTTGCTGGGATGCACGGACGCAGTGTGCCCAAAACTCCACTCTGCCCTCATGCAATTTATGGATGAGGAGCTGACAATGCAGGCCACTTCTCTTCCTGTTTTGAAACCCATACCCCGCCGTCCTTGCCGCTGTGATATTGCCCAACTGGAGGCCCCAACTCTCAGTGAGTTTAGGGCCAAATGCTTCGATGTGCTTCAGCCTGCTTTGCTCCTGAACACCATTAACCATTGGCCCGCCTTGGAGAAGTGGAGGGATCTCAATTACCTATACAAAGTGGCGGGAAACCGCAAAGTGCCGATCGAAATTGGCACCAACTACACCAGCGACGAATGGTCCCAGCAGCTGGTGAAGGTCGGCGATTTTCTGCTCAGACAGTTCGACCCCGAGGGCGAGCACAGGGAGATCGAGTATCTCGCGCAGCACGAGCTTTTTGCTCAGACTCCGAAATTAAAGTCGGACATTTGTGTGCCCGACTATTGCCACTGCACTGGAGAGACTTCGCCCGACATCAAGGCCTGGCTGGGACCCCGAGGCACCATCTCTCCCATGCACTTCGACCCCAAGCACAACTTACTCTGTCAGGTGTTCGGCTGCAAGACAGTGATCCTGGCCTCTCCCTCGGACGGGGAGTACCTGTATCCCCATGAGTCCGAGTTCCTCGGCAACACCTCCCGCATAGACGCCGCCAACCTGGACCTAGAAAAGTTCCCTCTGCTCGGGAAGGCGCACTTTTATGAGCTGCTGCTGCAGCCAGGCGACTGCCTGTATTTGCCGCCCAAGTGGTGGCATTATGTGCGCTCCGAAACGCCCAGCTTCTCGGTGAGCTTTTGGTGGTAACCGGTCAACGCTTCATGACGTCATTCGACTGCGTGCGTCAAGCGTCTTGATAAGCGTCTGTAGCTGATGTGGACTAAAGGTTAAGGTGCAATGAATCACCGTGTTCGAGTTTTACTTGGAGTATCGTTAATCGCTTTATTGATTAGCCAGTAAATTCATAATGTTTGGCCAACGAAACTTAATGATTAGATGGGTAATACGAAGGTTCCCGAAATGAGCTTTTGCGTATATTTTTAAAAAAACAATCCGCTAACAAGCCAACGGCCGCTATCAGCGGCATGAGTGTGTGTGCGAATCTGCTTAAGTGTTAATTTAAAATTGGTAACTTGCTGCCGAAACGGCCCCACTGCCACGGTTTAAAGTCTTATGCATTCTTTAGATTACTCAAAGGAGGCTCTAGTCGTCCTTATCGGAATGGGAGACTCCGTCGCCGGTTTTCACGGCCCCGATGGTGATTTGCTTCTGCAGCTTGCTGTACTCTTCGGTGAGGCGGTCGTATTCGCGGTTGATGCTTTCGGCCTGGGACTTGACGGCCTCCTTGTCCTTCTTTTCGCGGTTCAGGTCAGCGGTTAGCTGCTGGACCGTCTCGCGCAGCTTGTTGAGCTGAAAAATCAAGGGACTCTTCAAATGGTTTCGTTTGGGTGGGTGGGTCAGTGTGGAGTGTGTGGGTGGAGTTTACGATAGACTGGCGGTGAGTCCCTGCACACGCTTCCGCAGGCTTGAGAGCTGTTCAAAGAGTTTGAAGGGTTCGTGGTCAATCTTGAAGTCAACATGCTTCCTTACACATTATTGCCATTTTGTACAGCCGGTTTAAGCCAAAATACGACTTCGGTTCGCTGGTGTTGCAGTCGTGTTTGTGGGGTTGCAAAGCTCTTTTAAACATGCCTGGTCTTGGCGGTGCAGAAAAACTCCAAACGCCGTGTTTGTGGGTCAACTTACCTCGTTCAGAGTGCTGTCTTCGGCGGCCTCCTTGCCCTTCTCGGTCTTCTTGTCCTCCATCAGGGAGCGGGCGGCGGCAGTGGCGCTCTGCGCCTGCTTCATGGAGGCCTCGCTCTGGGCCAACAGGTTGGCCTGGGCCGAGATGAGAGTGACCAGGCGACGGATAACCAAGACCAGGAAAATCGCGAATCCAGAAATGTAGAAGTTGCGCTGAGCGCGGAACAGGCGCATGCTGTGCTGCATTTCCACATTGAGGTGGACCTCCCCGGAGTGCTCATTGCTGGAGTACTTGCGCATCTCGCGAATCGCCTCCAGCAGGAAGAGCACCAGCACGCCCATGATGAGGAAGAAGTAAATGTGGGCTTGCTGGGCTAGCATGGCTAGGAATTTTGATTTGAAGAATCGGTTCCATCTGTAGGGGCTGGCCACGGGGAGCACTAGGAGCAGAACTATGACAATCTCGGTGTAGAGAAAGCCGGCGATCAAAGTCCAGACTAAGCTCATTTTTGTGCGTATTTAATTTCCGTAAAGTATGTAAATTTTATGCGAGTTTTTTGAAAATTCTCGGCGTTGACACGGTTAATGCTCTGCAAGGAATTTTGCTTTAAATACACAACTGAATGGACTGGTGGTTGAGCTATGAATGTGTGTGCCTATTTTTAAGT
>JBAMCP010002808.1:0-10272 GCA_037075105.1 Lissocephala sabroskyi | reverse complement strand
CGGTCAGGACTTGGAGGACCCATTTGTCCAGAGGTCTTTTAAATTTCCCCAAATTACCCTTGAGGTCTAAATTGAAGTTTGATTTCCTCTGCACACAATTTCTGGCAGGTCCCCAAGTAACTCATGAAATCCTTTTGCTAAGATTTCCGCTTACCCGTTTATCCTTGCTTTCCCCAAAGCCACTTGAATTTCGTTGCAAATTATCGCACACTTTGGCAGGCTTTTGAAACTTAGCAAGGAGATTCAAGGATGTTCTGTGCATTCCGTAATCGCAGGCCCAATCAGCTGGCCTGTTGTTTACCCTGTCGCCAATCGAGTTAATCGGGTTTCGCCCGCTTGCTTGATTATTTCTGGGAAATCGGATTACTTCTCATTACGCATGATTACTCTGGCAGCCAGCGCTAAACTTAGTCTGCCACATTAATTTGAGCTCATTAGAGTCTAACAGGGAACATCCTGCCGGCCCGGCCCAGCCTGGCGTTGGGAATGATGAAAATTCCCACCGCAATTTCACGGCTTGCCAATTCAACGAAGTTGCCGACAACGCAAAAAAATTTTAAGCAATTTCATACCCCCCACCCCACCGCCATCCCCTTCGTCCTTGCCCACTTTACCGGGGGAGATTGTTGCTGATAGCATAAGTCGCATAAATCAAAATTTTGAAATGATAAATATGCATGATGAGGAAAGTTGTTTGGTCGTCGGTCGTTGGTCGACGGTGGCCATTTGGCGGGCGGTTGCAACGCGGGGAATTCGCGCAGTGTCCTGCTGCGAGGACGTGGCTCCCAGCCAGGGACAGCGGTAATATCGCCAACGACAGTTTTCTAGTTTATCTAAGCGCGCCGAATGAATGTGTAAGCAGGTGAAAATTGGGTCAGCTTTGGGCGAAGCCCGAGGACACCACTTTGTCCCCGCCCACCGGGCGGCGCTGCGGCGGGAAAATTTGTAGAATAAAATTTCCCCAACAGTCCGAGAGTCACACCAGCCCTCGCGGTCCCGACAACTCTTCATAATTGGCTTATAAGAGAAAGCCATCACCACAGGATATTTGTGATTTCATTTCCCAAAAATTTAATCAGCCAGGCGGGCAAAATACTCAACCAACTTTGGTTCAAAATAATCAAATTGAATGCAGCGGTAAATTCGGTCCGTTTAAGGGGACTAATTTCTATCAAAATCTAAAAGGATGATTGCCTTGAGGGCGGGCAAATGGACTGGAGACCACTTCACAAATTATTCGAGTCCCAAAATAAATGAATTAAATTTTGTAATGAATTTTGGATTAGGTAGAAATCCACAGCAGTACTTTAAGTTAAGGAATATATTTTAACTTGCACTCTAATAAATAAATAAATAGTTAAAGTGGATATATGAAGACTGAAGACTGGAATTAAATAATTTGTTGTCTTTCCTCCCAAGATTAAATTAAAGTAGATTCTTTAATACCCAAAGGTACTCGTACATTTAGGATCCTTAAAATATGGCAAACTATTTTCTCTAATGGTTTTCAGAGCTCTTTTAGGTATCATATTATTCTTAAGAACCAATTTCCCGGTTTGGGGTTTCAGAGCCTTTTAGAGATCGCATTGTTCTCAAGAAGATGCGAAAGCCTCTTTAATTTTGCTACAAAACAATCCTCACATCCTCTTCCATCCATAATATATTTTTAATAACTCGAAGTAATCTTTTATGTAAAAGGCATAAAGCCTGCTTCTTTTCCCAAGTCAGTACCATCAAATTTACTCAACAACCCTACACCAAAAATCATGAATAAATTATATAAATTCCTTGGCTTATGAAATCTAATCAACAACATTTAAAAGACCAACCACCTCACAGGATATCTAGGAACTAGGGAGTCGAAGGCTTAGGCAGCACTTTGGTCATTCGATTTTACTTTCTTCTCCAAAACAAACAATACGATCTCAAGAATCAAACCCTTCAAGACTTTTACCAAGCCCAAGAAATATAAGAAACAAACCTTACAGACATCTGAGAAAACCGAGAAGACTTCTCTCCTAAACAAAATCAACCGGACAGTAAAACCATCTCCCTTTCAAGATTATTATATCAACAATCAACTTCAAACGCATTGAAAATAAAATTCCTTCTTCTGACAAATTCTTGGGGATCTTAGCCCGCCGAATTAAAGTTCTTGGCCCCCACAATTTGGAGTCTTTGGAGTCGTTTTTCATTGAATCAGCGGATGGCTTTCTTATCTGAGATGTGCATGATAATTTGTCGTTGAACTCTCGCGGGGAAGAGGGAGATTTCGGCTTCATGTTTATGTATTCGAATTGAGAAATTAGAGCAACAGCCGCCGTCAGCGCCACCGCCACCGCCACCGCCGACGACGACGCGGCCGCCGCAATGCGCTGGATTTTGTCGCTCGGCTGGGCCAGGAATTCAATTGAAAATGCCAAAGGGAGTCAAAGTGAGACGAAGGGCTGCCTGCCTGCCTGGCTGGCTAGGGTGTGTGTGTGTGTGTGGTCTGTGGCCAACAACCTGGCCGCTGTGACAATTCTGACCCAAAATTCAAATGTTTATGCGGGCAAGAAAGCGTCGACGGCGGACGACGGACGACGGACGGCGCGGCAACGGCTTTGGTGACGTTGACAGCGCATAAAAGTCAGCAGCGTCTTTGACGTTGTTGCTGTCGTTGTCGTTGTCGCCGTTGTTGTTGTTGCCGAGTGGAAAATGAAAGAGGAAGGCAGCTGGCCGCCCGCCCCCCTTGCCACGTTGACAGCAACGAGGCCAACTCGCCAACTATGCGGCGGTCCTGGCGGAGAAAGGCGCCTGCTTGTTGATTCTAATCGTGTGTGTGTGTGTGTGTGTGTATGTGTGTGTGTGGCGGTTTTGCTCTTAATGTGTTTTATGTTTTTAAGTCTTTTGATAAAATAAACTGAAAATCGATTTTAATTTAATAAAAATGGAAATGCCGCTGCCGTTGCCTTTGTCGTCGGCGACGCCGCCACAAGGACACCACCGCCGGCGGCACACGTGGGTCTTCTGTTTTATCAAAGCATCCATTTAGAAAGGACACAACACCACCCCCACCCCCACCCCCACCACCGCCCCTGTCCCCAGCCCTATTAAATTATCTTATGTGGAAGAAACTCACCTCAGACATTTTGCGTTTCTTTTTCTTGGTCATTCGGCGAGGACGACGCGAAGGCGGCGACAGTTGGCTTTGGTAAGCTGCTCTTGTTGTTGATGCGGTTGCTGTTGCTGTTGTTGCTGCTGCTAGTTGATTGGTTGCTTCTTTAAGGTTGCTTGCTGTTGTTGGTGACTGTGTTTAGGTTGCTGTGTTGCTGGCGGCAGTCGCACGGCCTCGCTGGGTTGATCCTTCAATTGCAGCGACCCGCATGGCGTATGATTGACGAAATTTGTTCATTCATTTGCACGCATTTAGTTCGTGGCGCCAACTGCTGCTGTTGCCGCTGCTGGTGTGGCAGCAACAAGTGGCAAGACGGCATATTTGCTCGTTGCCGAATGCCAGACGAGGCCGGCCAAAGGCCTCGGGGCCTCAACGCAACACTTGCCGTTCGCAGCTGAAATAAACCAGACCAAACAAATATTCAATCAATCGCAATTTCAAAATCTATCATTCCCACACAGCCGACGCCGACGCCTCCGTCCTGGCCGCCGTTTCAGTGTCAAGTTCACGGGGTTTTCAATTTCATTTTGGGGGACGTTCAATTTCCGATTTGGCTGGTGATTCGGTGGGCGGCTAAAACGGTTTCCGTTGCGGGGATTCAATTTGCCTGTCTCCTGTCTTTTCTGTCTGTTAGTCGGCCCGGCTTATCAGTCATATCGACCAAACTCGATTGGGCCCATTCCATCGACCGAGCATTTCATTCAATCAAACCAATAAATTCATAAGGATTTTGGGTGGGTGTTTTTAAATTTCATATCTTTGTCTCTTCTTTCTTTCTTTCTTAATTTCTGTGGTTAAGTCTAAAGTTTACCCTTTTTGTTTCCCTTCTTTTTTCGCTAATTCACTTGAAAAGTAGCAATTTTTGGTTGCCTACTTTTAGTTGCAATTAAAAATTGCAAGCCTACAGGAATTTCATTCGCTGTTTCATTAATCTATTTTCAGTCTGCCTTCTCATTTTCTAAGTCCTTTCGCTGTTTTTAGTTCTTAACTACGGTGAAACCTTAAATCAGTAAGCAACTTAATTGGGAGCAGGCATTTGGTAGGGAATGAGTACGGAATGTGCAAGGACAGAGGCGTGGAATTTTCTCTAATTTACAAGGAGATACAAAAAATTTAAAAACCCTGATTGCTTGAATATTAAATTTGATTTGTTTAGCTTAATTAAAAACTGTTATGAGTAGGAGAAAGCAATTCTACCAATCAAATTTAATTTATACCCTTTGAAGTCTAAAGGGTAAGAGTAGGGGTAAGGACAAAGCTTGAGGATATAAGCAAAAAAAGGGGCAAAAGAAATAGTAAAACCACTAATGATCGTATAAAAGAGGACAAAGACCAAGGGTAAGAGTAAAATGGCAAGGGTAGGAAATAACGTTAAAGGGTATAAAGTCCAGCCAACTGTACAAGCCTTCCACTGCCTACGAAAGACTTGAAAAAGAATATTCACAAATCACTAAAGACTTGCTCGACTTTCCTACTTAATGTTTTAAAGCGTGAGGGGGAAAACAGTTGCCCTGATTACCCGCCTATTGGCAGGCGTAAAATGAATCTTCGTCTCGTTGCCAGAGTGGGAGATAGAAAAGCTTCCGCCAATCCGCTCTGTGTGTCGCCGTCTGGTGAATTCAATTGCGCATTTTACAATTGAAATTCGCATTACGCAAAGTGCACCGGTAATCCGCCGCCAAACAGCCCAATTAGGTGCCCGGGCAGGCAGGGGGCGGGCAATGCGATGCCATGGCAACCCATCAAATGAGCCGTCGTAAGCTGATTGCCCTTGAGGAAGGATGCACGCGAACATAACCTCAAAAAAGATACCGAGCCTCATACACCCGGATACGAATCGAAGTTGCATGCCAAGACAAATGAATGCAAATTGAAGTCACCCCCGTCCCCAGACACCTTTCTCCAAGCCCCCCCGATCCCCACTATCAGTGCCACTGTCACCGCGAGCGTATTTGATATCAGTTGTTGGCCGGCGGACGGCGGCTCAATTTCCAGCTCGTGCCGCGGTAATGAGCGCACCCGTGCTAATCGCCTAAGCAAATTTCAAGCCCCGGACAGGGCCCTAGAGATGAGGCTGGTGTGCGTGTGGTTGTGCGTGTGTGTGACGTAATTGAATTGATAAGTCGCGGCGGTTGGGAGTGGGAAATGTGAGCTGTTGGGCAGATGCAACATCGCTGGGTGCATTTCCCGGGAATTGAGGGAGTGGACTTCGTGTTGCCTGAGCAATTGCAGAAAAATTTCACATTCTGTAATTTGAAGGCAAGTTTATGCAAGTGTCGGCGGCTGGCTACCAGTTTACCCCGCCCACTTGTGAAAAATTCGCGTTCATTTTACGCTCGCAACAGGGAAATTTGAGCCCCAACAACCACGACAACAATGACGGCCACACAACAACAGCAAGTGACAAAAAAAGAGCAACATAAATTCACTGGAACTTTGAGCAAATTGCAAGGTAGACATGCCAAAGCAGCCACCACAGTGGCAACAGCAACATCAACATCAACAGCAACAACAACGACAGCAGCAACATTGCCTGTCATCGCTGCTTCCACTTCTGGCACTTCCGTGGCAGTGATTTCTTCATCATCGTGATCATCAGTGGTAATGTAAAATTTATGGAAATATTGCAATCATTGAATTGCAACTGGTTCGTTGCAGGTTTCACTTGAACGCGTCGCTGCTGCTGCTGCTGCCGGAGAAGGTCGACTCGAGGTAACTGAGCCGGCAGATTACTTCCTGTTGCTACAACAACAACAACAACGATATCTGCTCAATTAAGCGTGTTCTTCCCAGATGCTCTTGAAATCCAGAGGCTGCTCGAATTTCACTTGCACTCCGTCGTCGTCGCTGCCGGCAGAGTTGCCGCCGGTTTAATTGATTTTGATCGGTCGGCTGGCTGCGCGCGCGGACTCTGTAATTGCCACGCCCCAGCCGCCCCTAGCTGATGGTGTCTTCGGCGCTTCGTAACGGTGACTTAAACGGCGGTTATTCCCCACCAAATTGCTGCTGCTCGGCTGACTCACTTGGCGACTGACCGATATGGCGGTAAACTGTCTTGTTTATGTGGGGATTATGTCATCCGGCAAAGTGCAACTGTACATGCGCGCCGATTGCTCCGCGCGTGTGTGTGTGTGTGTATGCGTGGGTGTTATCGGTATTCGATTTGACCAATGGCACCGAACGCGATTGGTTCGTCAGCCAAGCAAATAATTTCACACGGCTGCCTGCAGCCAACCGTGTGTGTGCGTGTGTGAGAGTGTGAATATGAACTTGATTTTAATATACTCGATAACATAATCGCTTGTTAATGGAGCAAAGTCCCAAACACGAGCTTTTGGAATTTAGAAAAGCGGCAGCTTGGGTGAGATTTCTTATAAGCATCCAATAACCAAAGCACAGGAGATGTTAAATATTACTTAATGAGTATTGCAAGGCAGCTAAACATAAAATCCTAAAAAGCTCAGCATTGCCTAAAATACCCGGGTTATTTAAAAAGTTACCCTTCTCCAAACAAGGGGCTGCGCCAAGGGTTCCCAACTTCATTTAGGCTCTTTAAAGCCTCAGTAAATAAATCTTACGACTTGAAGGCCTGGAACGCCCTCAGAAGACTTCATTGATAGAAAGTTACCCCTTACCACCAAGCCAGCTTTTTCGTCTGTGCGTCAGAGCGCTCAATATTGCCTGTCATCAGAAGAGGCCCGGAAAGTGGGGGGAGGCGTGGGCAGTCACATTCGAAAATTTACCCTTAACGTTACCCTTCTCCTAAACAGCCTCCTCCCAACTCCTTTAAAGCTTTTTAAAAACTTTAGTTAACAAATCTTACGACTTTTAAGCCTTCAACGCCCCCACAGGATCTCATTGGCAGAAAGTTACCCCTTCCCCCCAAGGCATTTGATGGCCTGTCGGCAGTTTTTTCGTCTGTGCGTCAGAGCGCTCGATATTGCCTGTCATCAGAAGAGGCCTGGGAAGTGGGGGGAGGCGTGGGCAGTCACCCTTGTAACACCTGTGAGGCGGCAACAACACCTGCGCGAAATGATCAATTGAATTGCAATTATTTTGCGGTATTTTCTGCTGTTATTAATTTACGTCTCTTGTGGTTGTTTTTACTGTCATTCAGGGTGTCGCCGCCGTCTTTTGTTATTTATTGCGGTCACTTTAGAAACCCCACTCCCCACCCATCCCCACCCAGCCATTGCCTTGGGGGTGCCTTGGTAATCCTGACAAGGCGTGCGGCAGGCTCTTCTGGCCGATGATTTGTACATCAAACTGTCGGAATGGGATTATCATTCAGCCACACACAATGAATCGTCGACTTTGCCACTGAACTGATTTCATTATCGGCAACCAAATGAGCCCAAGACTTTGGGGGCAGCGTCGGCCAACCAAACGCCGCTTTGTCTTGAGTGAATTGAGGCTGCCGAGAGAACCGCTGATTAGTTGAACTACTGGAAATTATTAATTACAATATTTTCCAGCTTTATTAACAATGCAAATTGTGTGGCCCACCGTGCGACTCGCTGACGGCCGTGTCGATATTCATTGGCTCGTAAATGCCATTTTCCCTGACAGTAATTCCGACATTTAGTTAATCAAATATAAATAAGTAAGCCAGCCACACGGTTGCCGTTTTCTCCTTGGCTGGGCTTTTCAATTATTTATGGGTCCATCGGTTATTGGCCATCAATGGATTTCCAAATATTTTCAGAGCAGGCGTCGGCGAATTGCAGATTTAAAATTTAATTTTTATTGCATTTTTCGGGCATTTATTTATTTTGGCAACACATCGAAATTCCCAGCCATCAGATTTAATGGGCGTTCTATGGGATCTCCTGGTGGTTTATGTGTTTCCATTCAAGCACAAGATCATTTCGATTTCGATGGGCTATTCGCGGTTAACGAGCAGGCAAGGAAAATCGCTATTCATCGGAATGAGGTAATATTCGGGCGATCGGCAAAAGTCCGGCACGTGGAGAAAATCAAACAGCAAAGTGCAATTTTATTCATTTGTAAATTCAACTCATTTGGGACAACCACAGCCCAAGAATTTAATCAAGCAAGCGAGGAATTTCCTACACAAAATCAAAGAGCAAGATTTCCAATTGTTCTCAGCTAATTGAATGTTATTAAATTTTTGTCCCTTTCGATTCGAACTTAATTCACGCAAGATTCCGAATTGTTCTCAGTTAATTAAATATTATTAACTTTTTGTATTTCCCTAACTTTGGGCTAAGGTTGGGGAAGCAGCTGTAAACTTGGCAGGACGCACAACAAAACCCCACAGAACTCCCACTAAGACTCTCAGAATGAATTGTGGCACAAAAACTTTAGGATCCCCAAATAGAATTCCCTAGAAGACGGCATTTAAATGAAGACCATAAATCTACGCCAGATGAAGGGAATTCTTTTCAAATAAATAAAAACTTGCCAGAAGTTCCTAAAAAAATTTCCAAAAATTTCAACAGTCTGCGTTTTTGCACTTCAAAGCCCAACGAAGGACGGATGCTGATGGAGGTTCGCCGTATTTGGTTTTCCTGGAAGGCGTCAATGCCTGCCCACCCAAAATAGCCAATCGAAAGGGAAAACTCACGTTGGAGGCATAAAAATGCCTTCAATTTTCGGACGGACGTTCATGAACTTCGGGCAGTCGAAAAGTTGAACGGTAAACAAATGCCAGCCAGCAAATATCGGCATCTCGAAATAAACACGCGAAGATCGAAATCAAATCAACAAGCAGGTGCTCAAAAAGGCGCCAACACCCACAGCCCCGCGGGGAGGGACGGACACGTTAAAAAATTGCAAACTACGACAAGTTCATTGGAATTGCCCGGGCCTAAAATCCCTGACCGTTCTATTGGTTCTGGGGAGGGAATACTCTTTCAACAATAGGGACCTTCGGGGAGGACTGCTGATGGGATCGAGAGAGTTGCAGAAATCTACTAAAACTGAGGCTATACATTTTTCAGATCTTTCTTATAATCGTGTATTTATTCAGATCTTTTTGTATTTGTATTAAAAAATCTTCCAAATCTATAAATTTATAAGGATCCCAGCCATATCACCTTTTCAGATCTTTCTTATATATTCATTCAGATCATTTTCCATTTGTCTTAAGAAACCTTCTAAAATTGAGTCTATAAATTTATAAGACTTAATTCATTCCGATCTCTCTATATTAAGAAACCTTCTAAAACTAAGTCTATAATATTTTTAAAGGTGCCAAAAAACCTTTTCAGATCTTTCTTATATTTTTAAACTCATTTCGATCTTTTATATTTCTTATTTTGAGTCGATCATTCCCTTGAATTCTACTCTCATTGAACTCAGTTCCCCGATCAGCTTTCAGCTTCAATTTAAGCAAGACGAGCCTTACCAATTATTGCTCTTCTGGTTCTTAGTAAATCGGTGGAAGAATTCTCCGTACAGAAAGTATCAAAATCGGCAGTGAAATTGTCCGTAGAGTATCTCAAATTCGTGGGCTTATATTGAAAAGGCAAAACGAGCTTGTTTTTTCTGTTTGTTCAATTCCATTTATTTACATACGAGACGGGCAATTTGTGTTTGGTTTTTTTTTTTTTTGTTGCTGTTGTGCGTTTGGGGGCCTTTTTTGTTGGCCGGGCCTATTGTTCTCCGCTAATTTGCGGCAGTGGAAGATGCGAATCCGATTCGCTTCCCAACTCACCGCCTCCCCCTCCACAATGTAAACAACTCGAGTTGGGCAACCCGTCAGCTGGGCCGCCTGCCTCTCCCCCACCTTCGCACCCTGTCAGCAGGGTCAGCGCGGCCGTAAGTGACGGCTTATTCGGCTCGAGTGGCAGTGGCCGTGGCAGCCAGCAAACAAGAACACCAGCGACAAGCTCACATGTGGCCGGCCGGCCAACAGGGAAGATAAACCGATGCCACTGACGCGCCACCGCCGATGCTACCGACGCCAGCAACTCCCCAGATTGCCTGGTTCCCCCGCATAACCCAAATGTAAACTGATATGTTTCGCCAACGATGATGACGAGGGAGGGGGGGGGGGGGGGGGGACAAAGGTTTCTTCGCCAAATAAAAATGAACCCCCGGGTCGACCCAATGCAAAAAACAACAACCCTTTTTCTTCCCCCCCTCTGACT
>JBAMCP010002807.1:0-10278 GCA_037075105.1 Lissocephala sabroskyi | reverse complement strand
TCTTCGGAGTACCAATTAATTCGGTTTGCTTTTAAATTGCTGCTGCGGTTGGTGGGAGGGCGCCAGTTTATCTGCGGGTGTTTCCATACCTGAGCGAGTGGCGGTTTGTGGCTTTCTTAGCATGACTTGCAGTTTGCTGGCCGAGCTAACAACTTTGTAATTTTTTGTTTACACGCTTAAATTGTGGCGTAATTGCTTTGGGAAGTGACAATTGTGTTGCTATCTGGCCCGGCGGGCCAACAAACTCGTCGATTGTTGGGCTCTGCGAAAACGCACACATGTCGGCCCATGGAGCCAGCCAGGCGGGTGGAGAGCCCGGCAAAGTGACCCTCCACTGCCACACACAACAAAGAACCAACTCACCCACACACACCGAGCGCCCCCTGTCAAAAGCAGGCGCATCAGCAGCAGCGAGCGCAGCTTTGGGCCCAGTCAAAGGGACCCGGACAAGAGAAAGAGAGAGGGAAGGAGACAAAGGGAAGGAAAGAGAGATAAAACAGATGCTAACGGGCAGATAAGCAGAGCGACGTAATTCGTGTAATTATATTCTCAATTACCAAAGTGCGTTTTGCTGACTGCGGCTGACTGCCGGCCGATGATGTCGTTTTGATTAGGCAACCCGAAAGCGTTTTCAAATTTTTTCAAGCGACCACAACCGAGACGACGCACAGAGGATGAAATCGGGAAGGGAAATCAGGGCATCACAACAACAAGGACATTGGACAAATAAAGCAATAAAAGAGATAAATTCCTAAATGCTGCTCACTCGTGCAGGCAGCGCAGGAGGAAACGGCAAAGGCATAGACCAAACCGCAGGCCTGCGTCGCCTTGTCAGGCAGAACATACAATAAGAAGAAGAAGAGCCAAGAGCAGAGGGACATATGCAAATGGCAGTCATCCTGCGGCTGTCGAGCAACTTAAGTGGTTTCTGTGTTGCCGCTGCTGCTGTGCAGGAAACAGCGATCTGATGCCTACGGATAATATGATATGATTATGTTAAACGCTCGTTTTGTTTGCTCACACACACAAACACACACACACACACACTAACACACAGAGAGCCCTGCTCTTTGGGATTGGTCATTCGGCGTGAACGCGAGCCCGTCCAGCTGCCGGGCAGGGACAACGATGGCTGCTGTGGTCGTCATGCTCTCTTAACTGATTTTCCAGTCTATGGACAGAAAGGAGCAGCCTCTGCACCCCTTCGACTCCACCCCCCGGCAGCTTGGCTGGAAGTTGACGATTTCATAATTCAATTTACAAGATAAGCCGGCCCGGCCAGTCAGAGGCAACTACAAGCTGCGGAGGCTTTGAGAAGTTGAATTGAAGACCTTTTAATTAATTGTATATCGGTTATTGAGATGCCCGAACCCATCACACATACGCCCAGGCGGCGGGTTTGTCGTCTAAAATTCTTAAGGAATTTGTGGGCAGCGGTCGAAACATTTCACGCAGATTTTGCAGCGTAGGCTTATCGCGGCTGTTGGGCAAATACGCGAGGTCCTTTAATTCCCTGCATAATTTCGAATCAGACAAGCGCTAAAAACATTTCATTATAACGCTACACAATCGGAATACTTAATGATTTAATCGGCCAGCTTAATCTGCAGCCAGAAAGCTGAAACCCAACACCTCAGAGCTCGAATGCGTCCCGACGACAACGACGACGACGGTTCTCTCGATAAACTGCTTCAAATTCACAGGTTTTAAATTTAAAGCTCCACTCGCCAGCCAGAGCGGCGGCCCGGTTCCCAACTGCCAGTGGCCCTGGTCTGCCGGGCAGATATAATGGCGCGAGTTTCATGTTTACAGAAAGATTATACGGCCCAGGTCTGCGCAAACGTGCAGCGAGCAAAATGTTGCAAGTTCTAATTAAACAATTCGTAGAATTTCGCGTTAATTGCAAGAAAACGACCCAAACGTGAGCAACGCGATTCGCCTTGCTGTCCCCCCGAGAAGGTGACACGTTGCTGTTGCTGGGACTGCTGATGGTGGTGAGAAAGCTATAATGTGGGCCGATCTGGATTGGGAATGAAAACACAGTTAGACGACCCGCACAGCCAGCAATTTCTGCATTCGAATTAACCAATGCGCGCGGTTATAATCGCGCCAAACTCGCGGCTCTCTTGCGGGCTGACCAGGCAAAAAGTCAATTCCTATTATCGCCAAACAAGATCGACAGATGTTCAACAGAACCGAGCCAGAGCCCCAGAAGGATGGCCGGGACATTGGACAGCGGGGGCAGCGACCGGCCAGCGAAACCAAAACAGTCGCACGTTTCGCTGAGCAAATAACGCCCCAAATTCTCTTGGCCTTAAACCCCATAATCTAAACCACGCACAATTCGACGGTCGGGCACACCTTTCGCCAAAAGGGATATGGCAGGAGCAGGAACAGAAGGCCCAGAACAGCAGCCCCGCGTGGAAAGTGAGGCACTCGAGAATTTTTAATTCGTTTTGTTGTTCTTCTTGTGGTTGCTGTTTGTCATGGGCATTTTTGGGTACCCGCACGCAACGTCATCATTGCCGTCAATGGCTCGTCATCGGGGCCCAACTCATCCTCATCCGCAACCGCAGAGGCCGGGCGATCCCTCGTCTGCGCATGCGCACCTATCGGGCGAGATTAATCTGCATCGAACCTCCTGATAAGCGACGACAGACCGGGCGAGCTTGTTTAAGAGTGTTGAGCGCATTTGTTCGCAGTCTCATCAACGGCCGGCCCCTGTCCAGCCGGTCCTCTCTCATTGTTAGCACTGCACAGTGGCAGGCCGCACTCATGTTTAAATTATGATGGCTTCTAAGATGGCTCCCCCCGCCGTCGCTCCCTCGTGGGCTTGTTTGGGATGTGGGCACATTAAATTGTT
The DNA here is from genome assembly GCA_037075105.1 of Lissocephala sabroskyi. Classification (NCBI taxonomy): domain Eukaryota; kingdom Metazoa; phylum Arthropoda; class Insecta; order Diptera; family Drosophilidae; genus Lissocephala; species Lissocephala sabroskyi. The sequence continues at coordinate 7,415 of JBAMCP010002807.1, read as the reverse complement.
CTTGGCAACATGTTGCTGGCAACATTTTCCCAGGGGTCAATTTGCGACGCACGCTTATCAGTCCGCAGCCGGGAGAGCAGCTCCCCCGAGAGTAGCCACGCTCGGTGAAACTGCAGCTGATAAGGCGGCAGCTGCGCTGCGATCGGCGCGTTTTCTCAGTGTCCCCCGCGCGTTTTAAACCGCCAGTCGCTATGATCTGCCGGCTCTTCTTTGTGTTACCCGTTGTTGCTCTCGCTGGGCTCTGCCTGGCAGCCCCAGTGGATCTCCCTGCCAGTTGTCCTTTCCGGCATTGTGTTCTCCAAAACCTAAGCGCCAGCTTCGAGCAACCTTTGACCTTTGTCAACCAAACCAACCAGCAACTAACTGACTTGACCTTGTGGCACGACAACATTCGCCGACTGCCTCCGGATGTCTTCCGCCTGGCCCCCAATCTGCAGGCCTTGCATGTGCACAACTGCAAGGTGAATCGCCTGTTCCAAGAGGACTTCCATTACGCGTCCAAGCTGACCAGCCTCACAGTCCAGCGGTCCTACCTGTCCCAGCTGGCCGGCCGAGTGTTCCTGCGTCTGCCGCTGCTGGAATCCCTCGACTTGGCTCTCAACCCGCTGACCACCATCCAGGCCAATGCTTTTGCCGGCCTGGAACGCCTCAAGCACCTCAGCCTGCGGCGCTGCTCCCTGCGCAGCTTCCTCAACGACACTTTCGTCTCCCTGACCAGCCTCATTACGCTCGACCTGAGCGACAACGAGCTGGACAGCCTGAACGGCCTGCTTTTTGGGCGGAACTCCAACCTGGAGACCCTCATTCTCCGAGGCAATCGGCTGGCCGAGCTCTCCCCCCAGGACCTGGCCACGCTGCCCCACCTTGGCCGCCTCGACCTAAGCGGCTGCCTGGGCCTCCGCGAGCTGCATGTGGGCAGTGTCGACCAGCTGACCTTGGAGGCCAGTGGAGTGCAGCGCTTGGTTATCAGCGGCTCAGTCAAGCGGCTGCTAGCCGCCGGCAGCCGGCTGAGTCAGCTTAGCGTGGCCGATAAGAGCCGCTTAGTCGAGTTGGACCTGCGCATGAATCAGCTGGTGGAAGTGGGCGCGCTCTTGGCGGGCCTGGATCAGCTGGAGCGGCTGGACCTCTCGGAGAATCTGCTGGAGACGCTGGGCCAGCCGGAGGACGGAGGCTACCTAAAGCTGCCACAGCTGAGGCACTTGAACTTGGCCAGGAACCGGCTGGGCTCGTTGGACCCGCGCAGCTTCATGCTGCTTAGCCGCCTGGCCTTCCTGGACTTGTCCTTCAACCGCTTGGACCGCCTGCCAGTCGAGGCTTTGGCAGAAAGCGAGCTCCTCAGCCTGAATATCGAGGGCAACCGGCTAAGCCAAATTAACTACGAGGGGCTCCACCGCACCCAACCGCTTCTCAGGGAGCTCGGGCTGTGCCACAACAAATGGGACTTTGGCTACCTGAGGAAGATGGTGACGTTCCTGGAGGATCGCGAAGTCCACCTGCCCGCCCGCTGTGGCCGGGGGGAAGTCAACGGCAACTTGACAGTGGCCCTGGCCCAGCGGGCGGACAGTGCGGGAGTCGCTGGCATCCATCCGTACTGGACAACGCGCGATGTCCTGGCCATGGTGACTCTGCTGGTGGTGTTCGCCATTCTGCTCATACAGCTGTGGCAGATCCTGGAGGAGGAGGGCTGCCTGCCGCGCCTGCGCAGTTGGCTGCGTGGGCGGAGGGCGGGTGGTGGGCGAGCCCCGCGGCCCAGACGCTTCAGCACGGAGGACTCGGAAGTATGAAAATCGAAAAGATTGGCAAATTAATTTCTCTCTCTCGTTTCCCCGCCCAGGCTAACTCGGCGGATTAAATGCGTTGTAAAGTCGCAGAGGCAAACAAATAAAACAATTGCTGTCAATTTGGCCGGCCTAGCGTGCCGTCGCTTTTTGCATATGAAATGTGGCCAACCGCTGCAGATACACTTGCCAGATTCGTATACAAAATACGGACTTGGGTTTAAAATAATTGCACGCCATGCTCCCAGCCGACCAGCCACTCAGCTAGCAACATGTTGCTGGTGTGTGTTGCTGCCTGACCAATAACAACGACGTCAACAGCAACAACTCCCCCCCTGGTCGAGGCTCTTCCTCTGCTTCTGCCTACATATGTTTGGGGGGACAGAACTCGACATGTTTTGGGTGGAAATTCTGGCTTGTTACAAGGAGCATTTGCGGTTGTTGTTGTAGCTGCTGTCGTTGTTGTGGTTGTTGTAGTTGTCGATGGTGGTGCTCCTGATTTGGCTCCTGCTCCTTTTGGACCGGAGCTTCTAGCCAGGCCAGATTTTGATATGGCATCGCAATTTCTGAGAAATTGTATTTTGATTTATTTATAATGTTGCAACGACATGCACACAATCGAGTTAAGCTGAGCCCAACCAACCAGCCAGTCTTTCACCTCTCCCCCTTTTCCCCTGTCTCCCGACGGCCTTCCTATCTGAGTTTATGTTGCTGGTGAACATTTTCAATTTGAATATATTTGAGTGTGTTGGTGTGCGTGTGTTTGTGTGTGTGCATCAAAATTTTGATTAAATTAGAAATATGCAAATGATGTGCAGAACATTAATTATGCCCAAAGATTCTATCAAAATGATAACCGACCCTGACCAACAGCTCTATAATTCAACGCGGTTTCCTAGCGGTTTACGGGCGATTATAAACCGCCTGAAAACCATACGCTACCTATCAGTAATACGAGAGTATGTATAATGGTGATTGAAATCTCTTGCCTTTTTGTAAATATTTGTTAAGCTTCGAATAGCGATTTACGCGCGACTTTGGGGCGGTTTGCTAAAGTCGCGCGGGAAACGAGTCACACTTGCTTGCCATTTCCGCGCGACTTTCTAGAAACCGCTGGGCTGTTGGCCGGCGATGGGTCGTCGGTGCTTTGGTAAAAACATCACACCTTTGCCGCCGCCGGAGTGACCCTGCCCAGAGTGGGCGGACCGCAATTCCAGCCTCTTCCTGGGACTGTCCCCGCCACCGCTTTTTAAAAGTAAAGCGCACGCGGCGTTTTGAAAAATATTTCAACGATTTGTAAGCCAAAAAAAACGAAAGACAAAACCGAAAGGCCGGGCCGATAATAAAAGTGCATTTTACAATTGCCCGGCGACGACCAGCAGCCGGCGGACGATGGAACCGCCGGACCACAATCCCATAACAATTTACCAATCGTTCACGCGCCGGTCACTCCCGCCCACCGCCCGGGACGGCCGGCTGCTTTGGTTGCTCTGGCGATTTTTCGGGCTCTCGGGGTGGGCGTTGCCGCGGAGGCTGTGCAAAGTGTAAATTTATGATCATGCGATTTTTATCGAATGTGAAAAAGTACAAAGTTTTTTGCACTTTATAAAAACCAGCCGACCGGCCAGCCGGCCGACCCGTCGCCGTCGATTTCAATGTGTTTGAATCGGGGGCGGTTCACCGCCCGCCGCTCGGACGCTCCGCGATCACCGCAGGACCCTTCACCGCTCACCGCTCGCCAGCGTTATTAATGCTCGCACGCCGTCTGTCATGTTTCGTATTTAGTCAATTTTTATTGAACTTTGGTTGCTTTTTGTGTTGTTTTGTTATTTTGTCGGTTTGCCGTTTGCAATTCTGAGCCATCGATTTTGGTTTTGTGATTGCAGCGGCGGCTGCGGTTGCACCCCTTTGACTGGCGGGCGGGGAGGAATTAAAGAGCCGGTGGCTTCATAAATCACAAACATTTTCTGCGTTTTATCAAATTTTCGCACACTTGGCTCGACGAAAAATTAGATTTTCTCAACATTTTACGAGCCAGTCACGCCCACCGAGGACGAGGGGAGCCGTTGGCGGTTCCCAACCTATTGTGAGCCACGAAATGACACGAGCCTGGCCCCCGCCAAAGACACCAGCGCAGTCAATCATCCCGAGCTTCGCACGTAGCCAAGGATAAAGAGTGGGCGGCGGCGGGGGTCCTGGGCGGTCGGTTAATGCGATTATATTGTGCATTTTTGGCAGCAGGAACAACAGTCGAGTTAATAAAATTATTTCCACCTCACTGCCTCCTGGCATACGTTGTGGCCTCGACTAAGGACACTTTAATGTCATTGCCGCAGGCGGAAAGACAAAAGGAGGCGAATATGAAACATTTAGCATCCCCCCCTGTCTGCTTGGCTGACTCACTGACTCCTGACTTTTCGCACCAGGATTAGGCTTTAATTTGTAGTGGAGAGTCCTTGCATGATGCCGTTAATCGTATTATTTACAGCAAACAGGATCAAGTTGAGCTCAATCAAATGACTTTGAGATTCGGCAGGACGTCAACCCCGCCACTCCCACGGGGATATCAGTGACATATGTAAAGTGTTAGCCCGCCAAGGACACCCCAAGCTTCCTGGCCACCAGCCAAGAGGGTGCTAAAAACCTGCGCCTAAGCGGCTACGCGTGGCCGTCCAGGCGACCGGCGGCTGCGCACGTCAACCGCCCAACCGCCCGGCTGCTCGTTTTGCGGTTCGTGTAATGAATATCCGCTTAGCGGAGGCAGTGACTGATGCTGGGGTGGCAGGACCACCACCCCCCGGCCGGTTGACGACTCTCGACAAAGCCAGAAATTTATGACCTGTGAGTTTTTGGTGGCAACGGCGCCGGTGGTGGGTGTGGCGAGTCGTGCGGGCGTGCGATGGGAAATCTGGCGAGGTATTCTCGGTTTTGATTGACTTGCCACGGAACTGCAATCAAAATGTTGCATGTTCTTTTTGGGGAAGTGTGGGAAGGAAACAAACACACTTGAAAAGGCCACTGGCCGAATGGCAGTTTTCGTTATTGGAAATCCCCAGCGCCCTTTCCCGGGAAATTCCCATAAAAACCCCAAATGGCTCGGGGACAGAAGCGACTGACTGGCCTTCCCGCTGGTCCCATTGGCTGGCAATTAAAACCGCATGAAAATCTCCACACAAAATGTAATTAACGAATGCATAAAACCAACACTCGCACACACACACAACCACACACACACACACACTCGGATACAACGTGTCCACCGCGGAGTAATTAGTTTTTCCCCAGATAAAGCGCCGATAGCTGACGACCCAGTTGGAATTTTCTTTTGCTTGTTCTCTCTATGTGTATGCGTGTGTGTGTGTGTGTGTGTGGAAGGGGTAGACAGAGAGAAAACCCTTTCCATTTATTCAAGGTACACTCACAAAAAATCCAAACCCTGTGAATCAAAAGAGCTCAAAATTGGGGATGCTTTTCAACGACCACAAAAAAAATCCTATAGAAAAAAGGAAGAATTGAGGAAACCGGGAAACCAGAAAAGGAGAGGAGAAATTTACTAATTTACACTCTTCTGTGCTAATCTTGGGATCTATTAGAATAGGAACCATAAAGCCAAGAGATCTTTTCGCTGGACTAAGCACAGGAATGAAGAATATTGGCGAATATTTGATCTTAAGTGGATTAGGTCATCTATTTTATAGGTGGATTGGAGATCTTAATGGACTGTCGTTATTCTTCTAATCAAACTCAAGATTTCAGACTATAAATTACAATCCGAGTTCCTAAAAAAAATAAACAATTTATAGCTTAAAAAAGAAGCCAATTCAGACCGAAGGAATCAGGAATTCTAAGCTTCGAAGAAACGCAGGATTTCCACAAGAATTCTTTTCCCAGATTCTTCTGATTCAAAAGCAATTATCTTCCATTGGATACCTTGAATGAGCCCCGAATACCTCTCAGTGTATGGGGACTCAAGGCTTGGCGGTGCCTCCAATTGGCAGGACCGGGGCGGCTACAAAAGTAATTTTATGGACTCACCCTATCGGATGGTGTCTGCTTTATGCGCCCCCCTCCCCCAATTGATAAAGTTTTTATGGTACGCTAATGAACCCGAGAGGAGAGCCACCCCAGGCCAGGCCAGAGATTAACATATTAAACGATATCGATACCCGCGCTGGCCGAGCTCAAGGACGAGAAGCGGGGCACGTGATGCGCTAATTTCTTAGCTCGCTTTTTGAGCCAGGACCAAGTGGCTGCCTGCGTGTGGTCCAGGCGACAGTCAGCCGGATATGTCAGAGTGCGCGCATCAGTGGCACGTGACCCCCGGACAAAGGGGACGCCATGAGATCAACGCGGGCGGTCGGCCACTGGCAAGTTCCTCACAGAAACCTGACACCTCGGCCAACAATAAACTTTAATTCGGCTTCCCCGGGGATGAGACCTGCGCAGCTCTTTAAGGGTGGTTGCCATATGCTGGATGTCGGGAAAATCAGGGCCGGGTGGAAATGATGACAGGCCTGTAAAAGCCAAGATCCTGGCCAATCTTGGCCAAAGATCGGCGCGCTCTCTATCTGAAGCGAACGAGCGAGCAGGAAGGAGCGAATGCAAAACACCAGCTGTGGGCCAACTGGCAAGTTGTAATGGCCACAAGTTGTTGTTACCAACTTGCCGGTGGTTGTGGCTGTGGCAATCTGATTGGATCGCCTTGGCACTTGCAGCCCAGCGAAAGAGAGCAGCGAATGGCAGCCGGGAATTGGCCATGGCTGCGGCCAAGACGATAATAACGACTCGACGACCCGACTCCGATGGCCATGATGAGGTTGGCGCGCAAATCCCCCAACAGCAACAAAGCCCCCAATTGATGCAGATCCAACGTGATGCTCGTTGGTAATAAAATTGGTGCTTAAACGAATCCACTCACAGCCATTTAGCAATATCAGACATGGCTGTAAAATTAACAGAGCAACACAGCCAGCCGGCCAGCTTCGAGTGGCCCGGCACGAATACCGGCCAGCCTGCCAGCCTGCCTGCCTGCCTGGCTGTGCAATTATTTCTTTGTTGTTGCAAGTTTGCTGCCTCTCGGCCGCGCGCTAATGACGGCCCGGCAACGAGCTGGTAAAATGGCAGACTGGTTCTGGCCGAAGCAACACCCACTTTCCGATCACGACGGTGCAATATGCACTGCTCGCGAAGGGCTAAGTGCATTTTGGCCAAAAGGAGCGGGCCAAGCGACCTTTTCATGGGCTGCAGGGGGGCGACGCTTTTATTGCCGCTCGTTTATTGAGATTTTTGGGGAATTCTGAGGGGCCGGCAAGGTCTCCCCGGAGTGGTGGGTACGATCGCATTAATTTATTAATTTAATGGCAGAAACGTTATGGCCGCAGCCCCGGCCGCGACCCGTCTTCCCAAGACTCCGCGGGCACTCGAGTTTGCTGGGCGTTTCTAACAATTTTATGCCAGATGAGCGCCTAAACGATCGCGATCTCGGCCCGGCCAGCATCCTGGCCACTTAGGCCGACGACCATCTTCATTATGGCCACTGCAGGGCATACACGGCCCCTGCCGCAGTCGCGATGTAAGCGATACAAGGAACCGAACAGGACGCGCCGCACGCCCCCGCCAGTTCCCATGTCCCGCGTC
>JBAMCP010002806.1:0-10287 GCA_037075105.1 Lissocephala sabroskyi | reverse complement strand
TGCCTGCCCAAAAAAAACTGTTGCCTATCACACAGGGGCAAATTTTTATTATAGCAAAAAAAGTGTAGCCTGTCACACAGCTGCTAGTAAAATTTTGATGCATACTTTTAACCGCAGATTGGCGCGCAATTGAATATTTGAAAATTAAACGGAAGACTTTTAAAAATTAAAATAAAACAAATTTGGCAATCGACAAAAACCGAACAGGCCACCAGAAACAACAGCAGCCAAAGTACAGATTGAATTCGGTTTTGAGCTAGCGATTCATTTAATTTTCAGCTGTGTTCCCACCCAAGAAAACCCAAACAAAGATGAAGGTTTGTGTATAGAGATCCTTATTTAATAAACGGAAATCAATAATTGAAATGTATAAGCAATCAAATCAGTTTGAATTAGTTGAGTTGAGTCAATTGTCGGCCGCCTCTCCGCTCCGGAACACTATGGTTAGGAACACAAGAAAGTGTTCCCAGCTGATAAGGAATTGGAGCTGCAGCCGCCACTGCGTTTCATTCCCGACGGCGACGGCAATAGAGCTGATTAGCGGCGATTAGTTTGCTGCCAGAGGCCAAGCAAAGAGATTCGTCGAGCGGTGCTGACTTGAAGAAATTGAAATACAAAACTGTGAAAAAATTCAATTAAATTCTGTTATTTGTTTGTGTCAAAATAAAAAAGGTGACGGAAAGACCCCAGCGTATGCAGCTCAGTGATTTACAATTGCCCGTGACTCGTAAATTATTCAGAGAACGTCCGGCGATCTTTGAGCCCTCAGTCTTCAGTCGCGATAGCTGGAGAAAAGTCTGAGGGCCGCGCTGGCGCGATAAATATAAAATTGCAATTAAATTTTGTAAATAATTGCCAGGCAATAATGTGAGCTAATAACTCGATTGGGGCACTCCAGAGACTTTATTTGGCTTATCAGAGATTTTTAAGATCCCACGGATAACGATAAAAACGTGCAGCTCGACTTGTATATTTTTTATTGGAAGATAAGAACGATTCAAACGAGCCTCAAGGGTCCCTATTTGCCTTGCTTAATTGGCTCGGAGTTTCCCGCCGTCTAATCTCGCTGACTCGCCGGATTTGCAGTTCATTTCCAAGGCAAACAAGCGGCCCAAGCCTCGCCAAATATTGAAGCGATCTAATGAAAACCTAAACCGCCCGCCGTCTGGTCTGGCCATTGGACACCGCACAACTAAATCCCCAACATTCGCAGACACAAAGCTTGCGGAAGTAGTCACCAAATCAGACAGAGAGAGGAGAGCAGGCGACAAGCATAAAAGCTCTGCTCTTTGCCATCTGCAACCCTCAGCATTTGGCGAGAGACCAGCGGACCACCGAAAACCCAACACTCGGCGGCAATGAGCGGCACTGGGGTGAGTATGCCGAGCGAGTCGCAGTTTGTTTATGTAAAAACATAAAAAGAATAACAAAAGTGATAAATAAATAAAAGATGTTTTTTCTAAAATTCCCTAAAAAATGTCCCAAGAACTGTCCCCCTTAAAAAAAATAATAGTTTCTGTGCTAACAAGAATTCCCGCGATAAATCGAAAGTGTTACGTCGGCGTCTCCGGCGAAGTTTCAATTATTTTAAATGGAAATCATAAAAAACTAACCTATTCCAATAACGCGACGACAATTTAATAATTTATAGATGCCCTTCTCAGGGTTAGTGACGGAACTCTTTTTATCGCGAGTTGTCTGGTTTTGAGTTTCACGTTTTGTATTTTGTTTTCCTTGAACCGGCAAATCGAATGTAAGCGTCGTCGTCTGTCGCCTACAGAAAATAAACATGTGCTTGTCCAACTGATACGGCAAACTGGTTCTCTCTAAAAAAAGCTTTTCAAGAGCCTCAAATAATGCTCTCTGAGAAAACCGAAAGGCATTGCCAGCTGGGAGGAATATAAAATCAAAAGGCGGCAAAACCAAGAGAAATTAAAATAAAATAAAAATGATAAAAATAATCATTCTTAGTGTGTCCGTTGGTCGGTTTGATAATTTGCTCAACTCACCGTTTCCTTTGGCATTGCCTACTTTCAGGCCGCGGTGGCAAGCGAGCGGCGCGCGAGCGTCGCCGTAAGCAGCACCAGCAGCAGCGATGCCTCGCCGCGTCCGTCGCTCTGTGCCAGAATCGGGCGATTCGTGCGGGCCATTTCCGTGGAGCCCACCATGTTCCTGTACATGTTCGCCTTCATGGTCACCTCGGTGGTGGAGCAGAGCTTCTTTGTCTACAAGGCCTGCACGGTGAACAACAATTTCAGCGAAGAGCTGTGCGCCAACATCAATGCGCCCGAGAACAGCGTGTTTAAGGAGGAAGTGCTGAAGACCACGGCCAGGTTCCATCAGTGGGAGACGATAGCCGCGCATGTGTTTCCGATTATCTTGGCCTTGTTTCTGGGCTCGTTCTCGGATCGGCGGGGCCGCAAGTTCCCGCTGCTGATGGGTTTGGTGGGCAAGTTTATCTACTCCACGATGATTGTGGTGAACGCCAAGATGACCCACTGGCCACTGGAGAATGTGATTTACACGGCCACCCTGCCTTCGGCATTGACGGGCGCGGATGTGGCCATTTTCGCCTCCTGCTTTGCCTACATCTCGGACATATCCAGCGTCGAGCAGAGGACCCTGCGCGTCACCATCCTGGACGTGGTCTACCTCAGCGCCATGCCCACGGGCGTGGCCCTCGGCTCCTACCTCTTCTACAATGTGTTCAACAAGTCCTACGCGGACATGTTTGCGGTGAATGCCTCGCTGCTGGGCCTCGCCATTGTGTACACCGTGTTTGCCCTCAAGGTGAGTGTTGGTCCTTTTGCTGGGCGGCTTTTCTAGGTTGATTGTTGTTTTTGCAGTGGCAAACGACCCCTAAGCAGCGCTCGCTGAAGGAGCTGGGCTGCTGTGGGATTTGGGGAGACTTCTTCGACAAGCAGCATGTGAAGGACTCGGTGAGTGTGCTGATCAAGCCGCGCAAGGGCCACCGGCGCACCTTCCTCATCATCCTGCTGGTCAGCATGGCGCTCTACACATTCCAACGCGACGAGGGCAACTATCTGTATCTGTACACCTTCCACAAGTTCCAGTGGGAGGTGGGCGCCTTCAGCACCTTCAAGACCTTCAAGTCCTCGGCCTACGTCATTGCCATGCTGCTGGCTGTTCCCCTCATGAACAAGGTCCTCGGCTGGCGAGACACGGTGAGTCTTTCCTGTCGCTCTTTCTCTCCCTAGCTGAGCGTTGCTTTCCCTCGCAGACCATCATCTTTATTGGGGCCTGGGCCCACACCATAGCCCGGGTGTTTTACTATTTGGCGGCCACCCCGAAGCTGATGTACGCCGGCGCCGTCGTCTGCAGTTTGGGTCCCATCGTGGGCCCCATCATCCGCGCAGCCACCTCCAAGATTGTGCCCCAGTCGGAGCGGGGCAAGGTCTTTGCTTTGCTCTCGGTGTGCGACAATGCGGTGCCTTTCATCAGCGGCGTTTGCTACTCGCAGATCTTCCAGGCCACTCTGCAGAAGAACTACGGCGGCGGAGTCTTCTTCCTCACCATGGCCACCCAAATGGCCGTCTTCGTGCTCACCCTGTAAGGACAATCCAACCCCCATTAGCCTGCCTTTTTAGCCTTGCTTTCTTTGCAGTTGCATTCATGTGATCCTGGGCAAGAACTCGCTGGCCGTGTCCGAGGTGCCGGAGAAGGAAAGCGGACTAATCAGCAACGAATCGGGTGCCCTGGAGCAGCCTCCACCCGCGGACTTGCCCGGCGAGGACAAGAGATAAATGGACGGGTGACAGGACGAGGAGGAGTTTTCCCTCATCTGTAGAATTTAAGCAATACAAAAGACACAAATTGTTTGTCCTTCAAAAAAGACAATAAAATGCACTTTTTTACATTTAATGGGAAGCGATTTTCTGGGAGGATTTCGAGGGGATCAAGATCACAGGGAAGCAGGATTTACCTGGCGAGAAAGTGCTTTCATTTTAGGCCTGTTCTTAGCATTAATCATTGACTAACCAATTGAGATATTGCTGCCCTTTTGAGTGGCCATCTCGACTAAACTGGAAAGTTATGATTATAGTTGAATGGATTCTAATTCAGGCCCCTGATAAACTGTCCTTATAAAAGAAATCAAAAATTAATCGAGAGAAATCGACTGGAATGTTTAGGATCGGATCAGGAAACAGGGAAATACTTTACATATCCTAAATTCAGTTAAGTCATTTGAAAGCCAACGCTTACCCATAACCAAATCTCTGGAACTGGAAGTTCTCTGACGAAAGACAATTCAGAAACTGCAAAATACAAAATAATTTTAAAAATATTATAATTTCATCTAATTTGATTTCTTGTTTAATATTCTTACCTTTTGAGATGGCTCTGGGCTTTCCTAAGTCCTTAAGAAATAAAATTTAAAACCACAATATTTTGCTGTTCTCCATCCGAGACGTTTTTAATTTCGACTGAGAATTTGGCTGCGTATAAAAATATATCATCTAAAGAAAGGACCCGAATTTAGAGAGACCGAAATGGCTCTATTTATTTTTGGAGAGCGTCCGCTGTTTCTCCGCATGCTCGACGACCTTCTCGTCAACGAAGAGTCCTTTGCGCCGGCGCACGCTGTCCATGTAAAGCTTGGCCCGGTTGGCCGAGTCGGCCTTCTCGCCGAAATGCATGAGCTCCTCCTCGGTGGTGGGCAGCCAGAAGGGATCGATATCAATCACCTGTAAGTCGAAGGAAGCAACAATTGTGAGTCGACAGGGTGCAGAGAATTCCTGGAAGTCATTTAGGTAGGACAGGAAAAAGTCCTAAGCCACTTGAGTTGAGACAAAGGGAAAAACCAGAAGAGCGAATTGCGGCGTCGCTGGGTCTATGCGCCTGCGCCTGAGCCGGAGCCGTGGCTAATATCCTTTGGCCTGCCCAGAGGTCCGGCCCTCCTGCCGCCTCTGGTCGTAAACTGTGCGCTATCGCAGGCTGTTGTGCGGGTGTGTGAGTTGCAATCAAGGGAAAGCGTAAATTCTCACATCTTCATTGTGAATCGGCGTATTTCTAATGACGCTCGACGGCGAGGACATTGCGTGATAGGACACGGCAGGACTCAAACACCCGTCGGGTCGTTCAAGTACTTTGAATTCTATTTTCCATTTTCCGTGCATCTTTTTTTGAATGGCGTGAAATGCTGGCTGCTTTCGGTGATTGATGATTTGCGGGCCTGGCCCGCCTCGGCTTTTGTTCGCCGTCCAGGACACACAATGAACACACACTTGAGCACACAGCGGGCGGGTGTCAGGCGCGTCAGGCTCTTCAACGGAAAACGGACCCACACTCCGGCCGCTTCGATGGAAAGTCAGGCGACGGGTGAAGGGCAGCGGGCGTCGGGGCTGCGCTGATTGAGACGCTCACGTAGCCAAAGTTGAGAGGCGGCCAGGATTTTGTTTCAGTTTCTTTTTAAACCAGCAATCCAAAGCGGTGAAACTTTACTTCTCTGCCCCTCCCCCGGCTAACGCACTCGTCGGGACATCTGTTCGCCCTGTTAAACTGCCGGCCGGTGCATGGCGAGGATGCCGTGCCTCGTTCGCATGTAGATTATTATCAGGCCTAAAGTTTCGCTTGTTTAACAACAGCAAACAACGCGCATCCATCGGACCCTTGGGGGGGTGAGTGAGGGGAAGCCTGTCAGCCAAACACACGCACAACAAAAAGGGCTGCCATCCTGGGCCACTGATTGCCAGCGGCTGCGCATGAGCAGCAGCTCATCAGGCTCAGCGAGCTGCTATCGCCAACGGTTCGTCAACAACAACAACACAGCAACAACATCGACAACTCAAGTGCTTAAGAAGTGAGCAAAACTTACGTCCACATCAGACAAATGAGCAAAGCACGAACCCCGACTCGCCTACACTGAGACAAATTCAAAGCACCAGCAAAAGCCTCAAGCAGGAAGGGTAAAGGGTAAAGAACTAAGTTGTAGAGACAAAAGAGCCAGAAAAGCCACAAGCAGGAAGGGTAACCTGTTCAAAATTGGAATGTAGAGACAAAAGTGTCCAAAAAAAGCAGAAAGGGTAAAGAATTAAGTTGTAGAGACAAAAGAGCCAGAGACACAAGCAGAAAGGGTTAAGGGTTCAAGATTGGGAGAGTGCCAAAAAAAGCTGAAAGCAGAAAGGGTAAAGAGTAGAATATTGGGATGCAAAAGTGCAAGAGAAGCCAAAAGAAGAAAATGTAAAGGGTACAAAATTGGAAAGAAGAGACAAAAGTGCCAGAAAGCCTAACGTAGAAAGGGTAAAGGATACAAAATTTGGATGTAGAGACTTAAAATCAAAAGAACCCAAAAGCAGAAAGGGTAAAGGGTACAAGCTGTAAGATTAAAGAGGTAATTTTGGCAAAGACTTTTTAGAATGGAAAAAAAAGACAGAATACTAAATCCACCGCCATTACCCCTAAGAACGGAAACAATTTACAAGCCCGGGAGACGCTGCCTCATCCACTTGAAAATGGAAATGAAGACGAATCCCTCCAGGTTGATATCAGTTTCTTTCATTAGGCAGCCAAACGACTTATCGAGGGTGTTGATTTTTGTTGTCCCTTTTTAGACTCAATGATTTCTGTCAGTGTCGTCCCGCCGTCCCCGCTCCTCTTGGGTAACAACCACTTGGGCTCCCTTGGCAGGAACTGCTTAGGGTAGCCTATAAAAACACTCAAAGGTTGTTATCCACACCAAGTGGCAGCGGCGGCGGTGGTGATGATGGTACCTCGACCTCAACGGTGGCCAGGGTTGCTCCAGATTGCAGACAAATCTCTGGTAGGAGATCGGGTGGAGAGGGGGGTGCAGGTTTTGGGATATTGAAAGCGGAGCAGAGCAACCAAAACAAAAATCCCAAAAGCAAACGACGTGACATAAACACACAAGAGAAGAAAGAAAGAAAAAAAACTTCTCAGCCCCATCCCCGTACCCCTTACCCCTTACCCAAGAAGTCTGTGTTTTTTCCCCTACCCAGGTAACCCACATGTGTGCGCGAGTGTGCGAGTGTTTGTGTGTTTGTATGCAGGTAATTTACGCGGCAGCTACCGAAATACGCCGAGCCGCGCAGCTGGGGCCGCGGACGTGCTGGCTGGTGTGAGTTCATTTCGGCCCGAGGGGCAGGGGGAAGAGAGAGAGAAGAGATTATTATCGCCAGAGCTCAAAACTCTCGAAAGGCAAACTAAGCCGCGCCGAGCCGACGGCCTTTTGGCTTCGAGTTGCGCGCCTGCGCGCGAGGCAACTTGGACGCGTTTCGCCTCAATTTGACAGGGGGCACAATGCAAACCACGTTCCACTTAAGGCCACGGCAGCCACGGCAACCGCAACAACAAGGCAGCAGGATTGCCCAACCGACGAGGCAGACTTTCGGGCACTGCCAGCCAGCCGCCCGCTCATCTGGGGTCCTCGCGGCCCCCGCTTTTCATGGCAGACTTTCCCTGCCGCCGCCCCAGTAGGCCGGCCCCGCAGGGTGCGGGGCAGCTCAGGGGGCTCAGGTACAAAACGAGTTATCAGATTATTTGTTATTTGTCTTGGTCTTTGGCTCGCCCGTTGCCCTTGTGCCGTTGTTGTTGCTGCTGGTGACGCTGCTTGCCTTGGAATAAACACGCGGCCCGAGGCAGCAAGACACACCAGCGGTAAAATCATATGCAACGCGTTAATAATAAACACTCCACGCAGCAGCAAAAAAAAAAAAAAACAAAAAACACAAACCACAACAACAATGGAGCCCCAGTCCACCCGGTCATTCGGTCTGTCCGGCCTGCCTGCCTATCCAGTGTGTTTGTGTGTGCTGTCCCAAAACTGAAAGTTACTGGCAGCAGCTCCTCGGGGTAAGACCAGTAGCACCAACAACAGCAACACCAACAGCAACAACGCTGACCGCAGACCGAGCACGAGCACAGCAGCAACAACAACAGCCACAGTCCGGCCAGTTGGGTGAGGTTCTTTCTTTTTTCATGGTTTCTTCGAGCGCACGAGGAGCACGCGGACGCGGAGTAAGGAACCCAAAGCAGCAGCAAGATTGGTCAGGGGAGGGAGTCGGCCTCAGTCTTGGGGACGGTCTCATAATAACAATCATCAACGTCATCGGCACACAGTGCGCAGTGCAGTAGCCACAAGTGGAGTGGTGTGAAGTAGCCGTGAAGTGGAGTGGAGGCGGAGGCGGAGAGTGGAGTGTTCCGTCCGCTGGCCGTTGGTGTCGAGTGGAGTGGGTCGACAACAAAACGACAAACGGAAAAAAAATCAAATAATAACTAAAGCGCGAAAGGCAGTAGCAAAAAAAAACACCAAACACACAGACAAGCGGTGAGCGGATGGAGAAGCGGAAAGAACCAAAACACCAGACGCACTCCTCCGTTGGAGATAATGGAGATGAGGGCAGGGGTTGGGCGGACTGCCCAGCAGCTTTAATATGCGACGTGAAGTGAGAGAGAGAAACAAAAATAAAATATGATAACTGAAAATTACTTCGTTTTTGTCGACCAGGGCTGGGTCGGCTGGTCAGTCTAGAGAACCTTGAAGTTGCCAGGGAATTCAGGGAATTTTAAGCAGCGATTTATGGTAATTGAGCGGCAACCAAATATCGCATTTCTTAATGGGAAGTTCGTCTATTCCCCGACTCACTGAGGCTCCCTGATCTTTAAAAGATAACACACCTAATAAACATAAGATTTCTATTGCTGGAATTTCATACTTATGAGCAACTTCAGGAAAAGACTCGATGCTTGAAGAATGTAAGAAGACTTGGCAGTTCTTGACGAAGAGTAGGACTGAATTCCTTAGGAAAAACTTGCTGAAAGTCCAGTCCAGAAAGCCCAGAAACTAGACTACTAAAGATCTGCTTTATCCTCTTCATCGTCAAAGCAAATTCTTGCCTTGGCTTAGGTCTTTGAATATTTCAATCTTTATCCCAACGCTTCTTCAATTGATTCTTTAACTCTGAAGCCAATTCCCTTTTTCAATTCTTCAATTATTGCTTTGAGAATCCTGAAGAATCATCCCCCTTCCTAAAACAGAACTTACAGATTCCTTAAGTCTTCCTAATTGTTTGGGTGATTTGTCTTTTGCCTCCCTGGTTGTCGTCTTTCTCCCCGTAAGTCTGGTGGGCTTTGGCCTAAAGGTCGAGTTGCAAGAAGAGGCCGTTCTTTGGATATTCTTGTTGTTGTTGCCGGTGGTGGCCTAACGAACCTTTTTCTTATTGGGGCCATGACGATGAGGCAGCAAGAAATTCAAAATTCCAACGACCAACTCGCCATCGCCGCTGCCGCTGCCACCGCCTTCACGGTCCCGGTCGCCCGGTTGTTGCTGCTTTTGTTGTTATTGTGGGCACGTGACAACACCGCCCACGTTCCGGACAGACCCAGGGCCAGTGCGTGGGGAGCGTGGGCGATGCATAACTGTTTCAATTGCCCAAACGTTGACGGCATTCGGAAAAGGCCTCTCACAGGCCCGTCGTGCCCGCCGTCCGTTGCCTCCGACAGGTGGGAATGCAAGTTGCTGGCGGCAATATTGTTGCTGTTGCTGCTGCTATTTCGCTTAATTAGGCCGACAACTCAATTTGATTTATTGTGAAAATTGCCAACTCCAGCTCGGCCAGGCCGATCCCACCCGACCGTTCCTCCCCCAGCGGATAGGGGTTCATATTCGTTTATATATTCATCTGTTTGTATGATTGGCCGGTAAACAAGTTTCCGTTGAGATTTCCCCACACAGCGCCCGATGATAGCCGGGCGATCGGGCGATCGATCGCTGGATCGGATAGACTGGAAATGCGTAAGGCCAACAGCAGAAATCGAGAGAAAAAGAAGAAAACGGCTAACAACGGAGATGACGGCGACGACGTCAGCCACTTTGGCTGAGAAATAGAAAATCACCGGAAGTCATTAAACAAAAAGAAAAGAAGACACGAAAACAAAACAAAAACTTGTTGTTATCGAAAAAAACAAAACCGATAAACCGTCCACAGATCTCTCGAAGTTCTCTCGGGAACAGAAGACACAACCAGCTACCTGAGATGCTATATGAAATTTGGCAAGGTAAAGCTAACTTACGGCAAAAAAAGAGGAACAAGCTCTCAAATTTAAGCTTAGCTAACAGTGGGCGTGGATTTTGGTGAACCTCTCGAAACCAGCGAAGGTGAATTCTGAAATCCTTTCAAAGTTCTTAAGTTGAATTTTAGGTTTTGATCTTGGGAAATCGATAACGGTATATTACTTTCTTTAAGTTTTGGTCATCTTAAGATTCTTAGATCATGAATGATCGAAGCAGTTGAGCAAATAACTTGAATT
>JBAMCP010002805.1:0-10292 GCA_037075105.1 Lissocephala sabroskyi | reverse complement strand
ACGTCTCCTTCTCTATGTTACATACTTTTGCACAAACACATTATACCCTTGTACTTACAGTACAGGGTATAAAAATATCAAGCACCGTGGCAATCCAACAAAAACTTCTTAAGAAGAGTATTAAATTTGAGCTGCAGATCAAAGATTTCATTAATGTATAATACAACTTTTACTAACTTCATATTGTAATTTTATGATTAGACAAATATGTATAATATAATTGAGCTTCTTAAAAACTCCATAAGTGCAGTTTTTTGTTTCTTATTTATTAATATGCGATATGTTCTCAAATATATTTGGGGAACTATGACAATTAACACCAATTATTGGATTAATGGTAAGAAATATATATTATTTGTCAGGAAGCCTCTCTTCGAAATCTCACAAATGTAATGATGTCTTCTATTCTGGCTTATCAGATATGATTTAGATTCTGCTTGGACTTGCTTCATAAGTTCTGAGTGAGCTATTTAGATTCTTTAAAGTAGGTATCCGTCGATCTGTAAGGAGCTGAATTGTTAACTTTAATTCCTGAATTCTTGGTGGAACCAAAAAGTTTACGTTGCGATTTAGTTTAACTTATCTGGGAGTCTGGACTGAATAGGTCATGAGTAAATTCATATAAAATTTCCTTATTTTTCGAAGCCAGGGTTCTTAGACGAATGTGGCTTTAAGCTTTATGAAAAAGACTAATCTTAATAACCTAATTGTTACAATAGATAAACAGTGCACCAAAAAGGCAGGCCTCTTTGATGAAAAGAAAGCAGGCCCTTTTTTATGTTTTTATTAGTTTTAGTTGCTCTAAATTATAACGCAATTTAATAGGAAGAAATCCTTAGTTACATAGTATTTATTTAAGAAGAACAGAGGATAATTTATTAAAGTATACAGTCGTTTGACACTTTCCACTTTCAATATCACTTTGGGTTTAGCATGTCGGTCCGTTTAAGCACTCAAACCTCGAGATGGTCAAATTTACCAAAAGCAGCTCATTAAAAACTATTTAAAATTAAGCATAAAGTTTCTGTGTTTTTGTGAAGTCATATACATTTTTAAAGGTGGCTTTAAATGAACGACCTTTTAAGAGTGAATATGCAGAAAATTTAATAAACATAATCAAAAATTCACACCTTGCCAAAGGTAATTGTAAAGTCGGCAGAACGTCCATCAAGGGCGAGATGGGAACTTCGAATATGGAAATATGTGCAATGAAGCGACGGCTCTACTATTTTTCAAATAGAGGTCTAACAGCCAGCAAAATGTACGGCGACACAACAATCAGAAATCAAACCTCAAGTTTGTTAGTACTAAAGTAAAGCAAGTAGGTGCCGTTGACCTATTAAAAAAAAAAAAAAAAACAGGATTAGCGCGAGATACTTATCATGGGATGGAGAGCAAAAACAACGACTGTGGCAGCTGGACTTTTATTTCCTTACATTATGGGAGAGGCAAGGTGTAAACATCACATCGTCGAGTTTTCTAATTACACTCAGGATAGCTTAGAGCCTAGTTTGATTTGGCATTTGTTATGTTTTCGGGATGTTGGTATTTTTCGGAGATTACTCTTCTGCCTTTCTTTGGGGAGACTCTCGCTTAATTGTTTGAACAAACAAATTCATATATGTATGATATTCAATTATTTGATCATAACATCACAAAAGTTTGTTTACTTAAAATCTATCCTAGTGTAAGCAATAATTAAATTTTGTCTACAGGTGCTTGGCTTATGATTATTGAAGCTGGCATCTCTTTACTAGATTCATCTAAGTGTTGTCGTTGCGGCCTTCTCCTGGGTTAGACTACTGTCCAAAAGATTGATCGCTAGCGGGTTGGCATGATTTTTCAGTCTGTCTAACCCATACAGAGTCTAGATATTTCTTCGGTTTCCCATGGTATGCCGAGATGGAAATTATAAAATTTGATTGGTTGAAATGGTCCGAAATTGGTGTGCATCGAAACTTAGCCCACAAAAGTGAGTCGGTTCTGAACTGGTGAATGCTGAGATAAGAGCTCTAAGTATTGTTCAGTGCACTTAGGGCGAAAATGTATCATATGTTTGCCAATTAAAGAAAAGCAGAAAAGATACTTATTCGGTGAAAATCCGTTCTTTGAAGACCGCCTTGCGCCGGTGTTGCAACGCCGGCGCTACGCAGCACTTTGTTCGGCAATTTGGATTTGCCACGGGATCCTGCACCGCTGACAAAGCGGTCCACCTGATCAAGGGGATAACTTGTGGCGGTGCACAAAAAAAGCCACTGGCCACATTGTTGTGTGCGGTCCACACACTCACATGCGGCCTAAGCCGATCCCACATCCCTGCCTATCATTCTGCGAGCTGAACGGAGCACATCGCTCGCTCAGCTTCCACATTAGCAAGGCTATTAGCATTTGGCTAAGCCGCACTTAAGCCCAATAAAGGCGAACACACACGGGATGCTCGGTAGACTGACTGTCGGCTCAGCTGAAATCCTTTATCGCTCCGATCGCCCAGCGTCTTTGTAGGCTCGCAGGCAAATCAGCGGACAGCCTCACCAAAGGCGGTGGCATGTGCATTGTGCAACGCACTGCCCGCGCTGCGGACTAACTGCACTTGTTTAATGCGCTGGCGCTGAGCGGACAAAAGGCGGCAACAAAAGCGCCGCCCTAATCCGGTCCACACATGCGCTAGCGAGCAGGCAGGGAGAAAAAGGCCCGGCGATCGATTTATTGTTGCTTTGTGTTGCGGCTTCGGTTTCGGTTGCGGGCTTGTTTTGTTTTGTTTATCGAAATTGATCCACTCAAGGGAAATTAGGATTCCTTAAATGCCCATAAGCTCGGGTTCCTTGGGGTGTTTTGTTCGCGAGACAGCGCGTCTTCCTCTAACGAGAGGATCAATCCCAATGTCCGAATGTTTTCAACTTGTTTACGGTATTCGTTGCGTTGCCAATGCCTCAAATATACTCCACATTTAAACGGCGGCGGCCGAGAGGTGGGGTCCGCCGACGCAGGTGGGGTGGGGCAGCGACAGCCTTAAGTAAATAAAAATTACAATACAAAAGTTTATTACGAAAAATCATGAAAATCAATGGAACGCGAGTAATAAAGAGAAAGAGACTGCACAACAACCCAAACAACACCAACAACAAGCATCCATAACAATGGACACAATGGCAACTTCACCCTCCCACCAAACGCTCCAAGAGGGTTGGCCGTGGACGAGTCTATCCAAGTTATGGGCCGAAAAGCTTCGGCTGTTCGACTGTTGGCCTGCTGGGCGGGCTGGTGGTGGGGTCCTGGGTGGTTCCATTTCGATATTGCCTTGTCCGTCGGCCATTGGGGCCACCACCGAGGCTGGTGTTATTGCTCTTGTTGGCGTTGTTGTTATTTTTGTTGTTGCCGAGTGCAATTATTAAAATAATGTCCACAGACCATTGAGTTCATAACGCGAGTGAGGCCGCAATAAAATAAATAAATGAAGAGGAACTTGTCCTCAAATGAGCCATGCAAATTTCGCCCCAACCAAACAGTCGTCCACATCTTCCACCCAGTTGATTGGACAGCGGACGGAGTTGCAAAATGGGCAAAAGTTCTATTAATCTTGAATAATCAAAAGTTCTTTTACGTTCTGTTCAATTCCGAAAAATATCTATTACGTTTTAATAGCAAAACATTTATCGCCACATTTCTTTCTTTTACATGTTGGGGAAATATGAAATTGCGAATTGTCTCTGTGGTTTTAGTTGTTCGAAACTTAACGAAACTTACAGATCTACTAAAAAAATTTATTTGAGTCTTGAATTATAGTTATCAATAATGATTAATTAAAATATGTGGGTAGTCCCCAAATTGCTTGTATTAATTTAGGACTAATCAGAGATTCATATTCATATTCAATTTATAAATTATGAAGGTCTGTGAGCCATTCAAACTAACATTTATATTTTGCTACTCATATTAAATTTGCTACCCGTTAAAAGATAGCGTCAGCTTAGTTCTATTTTATCTAGCTTTCAATTTACCCAGTCGCCAAGAAAAATCAAATTGAAAGATATTTAGATTTTGGGAGCATGCAATTATTTTTAGCTGCAAGCTATTTCTAAAATGTTTGAATGCACTTAAGGTTATTTTTTAGGAACTTACGATAATATTAAATTCGAGCTAGCTACTTTGAAAAGCCGTGAGTTCTTAGAGATTTTTATGTTCTACCAATCCCAAGACAGGACAGAAGAGGGACACTTTACATTCTATAGCGCAACAAGGACCGAAATTACAAAATCTTCATTTGGTTGCATCCAACCTGAAAACCTGCTTAAAAATTCTAGATTATAAAAGCTGAATGGGGGGGAAATACAGAAAATCGAACCCGCTACACAAATTGTTAGGCATACGAAGGGTAAAGAAATCATCAAGACGCCATTCAGGCTAAATCAAATTCAGTATTTTTTAGACAATATATTTAAACTTCGAAATATTCTCCTCCTTTTTATAAATTTAATTTATTCCATATCATTAGGAACCGTTTAACGCATTCTGAACTTAAACTAATGGAAAGCTGATATTAACATATTTACATATATGTATGTGCATGAATATTACTGCACCACAAGGGAGGGGAGGTCACTTGGGTTAATTCCCTTCAATCGTCGGGGGGGTATAGGCTCAGAGAGGTCATTTGCCAACTGGTTAGGGTGGGCCACAAGCTTGTCGGCATATCGGCTACTCTGATGATTAATCGGTCCCCGATCAGGACAAGTTTTAAGCCTCTCTCAATGACTTGATTGGTAACAAGTCTATTTTAAATCAGAAAACAACGTCTTGGGAATGAATTAAATTTGGTTCGAGTGGTTTCTTTCCATTCAACGCTATTCCTGCGTCTTGGGAGCTCACGTTCCCATTTCTGGGATCTTTTTCAAGTGCTGATCAGAAGTCCAGTAGGGAATACAGAAAAAGCACTGGTCAACGTTGATGCATGGGCGTTTTAATCCGCTCCGCTGGATGTGCTCATAGGCAGCTGCTGCACTTGGTACCCTTCAAATTTGGGTGCCTGAATGGCTAGCTAGCCAAATATTATAAAATCAGCAGTCCTTGCAGTATAACGATGGACATGAAAATTTCTCCTTCAGTTATATTGAGAAAACAGAGGTGTCATTAAATGGCGGAAAGCTAATCAGAAGACTACCAGGAAGCTGCCGTGATTTGCTTTAAAGTTCGCAATTCTCACACGGTCATCTGATGTGACGAAATATCAAATAGAACCTAAGCGAGGGGAGGCCAAGTCTGGAAATAATCATCCTTTGAGCAATGAAGATTCCCTTTAAAAAACACCAGATGATCCATGGCAAATGGGCCTCGTCATTGAACCCAATCGAATGCTGAATCGATGGGTGCAGCTCGGCGGTTTTTAATTGTTTCGAACTCCCAAAAATCGCCAATCAACCACCACCACCGGCACCACCACAGCCGCCACCACTGCACGCCGTTGACGGCTATGAGGGGAATTAAAAGGTCAGCAAACCAGCGAGACGAAATCGACAACCGCAAACATTCATCGAGGGAAAAACAAATATAAAGGCGTTGGGCATCGGCTGAACAGATTAGAAGCCGAGGAACCAAAAACTGCTCACTCGCAATTGGGACAGTTTTAGTGCTTCCCCGGAAAGGAAGAAGGAGTGGGGGGAAAACTCCCTCGACCTCAGAGCCGGTCGGCCGCCGTGTAACGCTTAAATGCGGTTTCGTGTTACACATGTGCGACTAATTAGCGGCTGTTTAAGGACAACAAGGACACCCCGACCCGGCCAGCAACTAATATGCCAGAAAATTGGAGGCCAAGGGCCATAAAAGTGCCACTGACGACAGCCCCCGCCCTCTCTATAGGGCATGAAATTGTTATCGCCAAGCAATTAATAAGCGCAGCCAATGATGGACGCGGTCGGGAACAGGATGTCCTTGGTGCTGGGGCTGTCGTCTGAGACGAGCAATTCCCAGTGATCGCTGTGGCGGCGGCTGCAAGCCGACACTGCGGCACTTGAGAATCGGTCAGTGCCACTCGGTGGCAGGTTGCTGTCCAAAGATATAAAAGATGTTACGTGTTTTCACACGAATCCTGGCGCCAGTCGCTTTAAGTGCCCGAACAACAAGTCGTTTCCGCTTTCCATAAGTAGGTGCGTCGTAAAGCCGCAACTAAAATAAGATCCCTTAGTCTTGGGAGACTCGAAAGGAAAACAAACCCGCCCACCACAAGGACCCGCCAGCCCAGGAAGCAAAGGCTTGCCAATTGGGATTTAGTCAAGTGAACGTCAATGTTTGATCACTTTCTACTTATTCCTTTAATAATTATATCTTGAGATTAATTTTATGATTTGATAGTCGAAAGTGAATCCAAAAAAACTTAATTTTTCTGCCATGAAGACCGAAACCCACTCTAAATATGATGAAACATTTCTAGTACTTGCGTACTTACGAAAAAAACTTGAGATGAAGACGATCAAATTGGCGCCTGTTCCGAAGGTACAGTCATCTTAACCTTTGCCTTTAATTTAGGCCAAGTTTATGGTCGGCAACATTGTCTCATCGCCCTTGGCTTAAATGTATAATCTAGATCATGTGAAAATGTTTTTGTGGAATCTGCGGGGGTTACATTTGTCGACCTTTTCTGGACACGAAAAAAATATACCCCTTCCCTCTTTTTAAGGGGTAAGAGGTAAGGAACGAAGATTGCTTTGTACAGCTAATAAATTTCGAAGCCCTAAAGGATAAATAAAGTTCTCAAAACTTGGGTTGTATTGTACTTGCAGCCGTCAAATATAGACTTGGATCTCGGCAGTGCTTTGGGTGAGGTGAACCGAAGCCTCGATTGCCCATTTGCTGGCCTGTCAGTTCAACTTATGGGACGCCCGAAGCATAGCAAATTGTTGGCTGGATGTTTCCGTCTCTTCGACATATATGTAAATGACGACAATCTGATCACATCAAATGGAGTTGAATGTTGGCGAAAAAAAATGGGCGAAAAAATTGAAATGGAAAATGGAATTTGCAAGCTGGTCCAAATTCGCGTGGCATCTGTTTCGACGTGGGTGGGTCACCAAATCGGCTTTGAAGCTTGAGGCGTAGATAATTTTATTCGCCTTCTTTGATAAGTGAAAGCTGTTGTAGCCATCGTCCTTTCCGCAGCCACTGCCCCACCCAGTCTCACCCAACCGACCGGCCGGCCATTTGATCCTTTCTGACCTTTTTTTATTTGCAGCTGTTTGGCTCGCCTTTATGCGGCGGGGGTGCCACAAATTGAGTGGTGGCGGTGTCACCCCCTAGTCACTCGTATTAACTGCTATCTGAGTCCTGCCACTGCCACTGCCCCGCGTGTCCTGCACAGCCCAAGGTGGCGGACATTGATGCCCACTTTGTTTTAATGTGTGCTGATATGTGAGCCCCGGGGCTAAGCTCCCGTCCGCTGGCTCGGCTCACTGGCGCGCTGGCTGAGGGACGCCCGGACACCGCTTGGGCTTCCCAAAAGCTTTTGTTCTGGCCCTGCCCAGGGGGCGGTTGGGAGTGAGTATGTAAAGCTGACCGACAGCAGCAGCAGCAGTTGGCTAAGCGCGCAGCTCCTTTTTCACTTGCCACTCTCATTGCGGTCCGTCTTGGCCATTCAACGGCAACAAGAGGAGGCCAGGCTCCAATTTCTCACCAGATACACACAAGCCTATAAATTCATATAAATTGTGTGCTCGTGCTCGACTTGTGTGTGTGGGAATGAAATCTGTTGGCTTGGATTTAGTGGACCGAAGACCGACCATAATCAACTTCGGTGGCCAGCAACTCAATTTATAAAATTCCCTTCTCCGTGACTTTCAGCATCTGCCATTTTGATGACTGTGTGTGTGTGCGTGTGTGTGTAGGGTGTGTAGGGTGTAAGAAAGACCGAACCGATGGGAAAAAATTCTGTGTGAGTTTGATTTTTTTTATTGAAAATCAAATTGGAAAAGGATTTCCGTTTGCTGCCATTTCTGGGCGTCAAGAAAAAAAGGTGTAAACTTTATTTGAATTATTTTATTCTCAACACATTCACCTACCCACACACAAACACCTATTGAGAGTGCAGGGATAGAGCCTTGGTATCCTTGCAGCTCCCAATATTCCATTTTGGAGCAGTTACGGTTATTGACTTTGATTCTTCAACCAATTTGGTTTGGAGCATTTGTGGAAATTTTCTGGCATTGACTGTGTTTGATTTGACTTCCGGTCATTTCATTTCCTTTCTGACCGACCGACCGACCGACGGACGACCAGCCGACCAAACGTTTTACATGTTTGACTGCAGAGCAAACAGAGAGAGCATTTCAATGCAATTTAAGTCACCGCACAGCAATCAAAATCAAAATAAATATAGGTATATAAAATGATGGGAAAAAGGCGACTGGAAACCATCTGTGTGCTTGACAGAAGGCAAAAAGTTATTGGCCAACGAAATGTGGACAATATTTCACCAAAAAGCATATAGAAACTGCGAGGTGAGAAAAACTCTCCCCCCCCCCCCTCAGCCCACCCCACCCACTCAAATTTATTGCTTTGGAAAGCTTCCAACTTTTGCCACACACTCCACGATTTGCCCGCCTGACTACCAGGGAGTCTGCTTAGAGGTCCTGGGTCTCGCCTCCAATCGGTCGATTGAGCGTTCACCATTCTATGTCTCATAGACCTTGAGGGGGTCCTTTGTCCTCCTTAGCTCCACAGTTTGGTCCCTTTTCGCAGTGAAATCGGCAATCCGTCGGAAGGTTTCGTTATTAGTTCACCTCTCGAATACAAAGACTCACGTCTTTCAGGACTCGTGCCGGCAGCGGGAAATCATCACTTCTATTGAGTCACTGGCATGCCAAATTGCACTGATTCTTTTATTTCTTTTTTTTTTTCAGCCGAGTTCAGCTGCAGGACGGCGAGGACCTATCCGCCAAAAGTGTCTCACAGCCGACGTCGACAAATTTGACAAAAAAAGGCCAGTTGGCCACGCTCATCAGTGGGACTGCGGGAACTCTTGGTGAACCGAATCCGATGGGCAAACGATCCCCGAGAGATCACCAGTGAGTGCGCGTTTACGCCTGTGTGGCCGCCATGGCAAACGGCTGTGGTCGACGCCGCAAACCCACAAAAGAGCCAACCTCGCCATGGGTGAGACTGAAGAATCAAGGCGATGATTGAGCCGATGATGAGCCCAATGACTATGACGACCAGTGAGCCGGGCCAACCAATGGACGGCCCAGGGCGGAACAAATCAATTATTGGTAACAGCCACCGATTCTCGTTTTCTGTACTTGTGTGTGTGTCTGCCAATTTTGTGCAATTGCCCAAAGTGTGAAATCGAATGGACTCCGGTGTGGCTCTCATTTCATACTGGGTACATCTTCTTTCAGCCTTTGCAACGTTCTCCTCTCCTACACAAATTGAAATTATCAGGCGAAAAATTGCAATTTTCATGCTCGGAACACATGCCAGGCCGGGTCCTGTCGAGTCGGGCCGGGTCGGGCATGGGGACGGCCAACAAATCAACACGGGAGGTTTTGCCAGCCTGGTAGTCCCGCTCTATCCGAAAATAGAACAAAGGAAGGAGACAAAGAATACAAGAGGAGGGCGGGGAGAGCAGGAAATTGTTGAAAATCTTTCCATTCTGCCATAATAATGTCGTCAAATTGGTCGCGGGGCAGCCGCGCCATTGATCAGGCCCGGAATTGCGGCCTCCCCTCCCCCAACTCGCTCGACTGGCCAGCGGACGAGGATTCCTTCTGTTGGCATTGCACTCACCCACACGTGAGGAGTGTGTGTGTAGGCCGAGTGTCACTTGACTGCCAACGAGGCTGGCTGCCTTCCGGCGATATAAAAATTTGCCAATGAAACGCAACTCTGGCGCGATATGGTGCCGTCTCGCTCACTCCTCCCACCTGATCAAAGCTTTGTGTATCTTGTTTGCGATCAATTGGTACCGACGACAGGTGGCGCCTGTGTGCCTTATTTATTTTGGCATTTTGTATATTTGCTGGCTGCAGTTTACCGTTCACTCGCGACCGTTTCAACAGCTCGTGGAAACTTTGATGAGTCGAACAACACAGACGCCACTTCTGCAAACACCGGTACAAACACACACACACACACACACACACACACCAAACCGCACACACACATAGCAACATTAACCGCCCGACAGCATTGACAGCGGTAGTCGCGGGTCGGTCGTGCCAGGCACGACTTTTTGATTTTTTTCGGAGCTTCTTTGTTGTGTGTGTGTGTGTGTGTGTGTGTGTGTGTGTGTGTGTGTGTGTGTGTGTGTG
>JBAMCP010002804.1:0-10292 GCA_037075105.1 Lissocephala sabroskyi | reverse complement strand
GTGTGTGTGTGCGCGTGTATGGCAAATGTGTGTGTGTGTGAGCAGCGGGCGATGAGTAATTAATTGCGACTTACGCCAACAGCAGGCGCGCGGAAAGAACGAGAAGGCAACAGCAGTCGCCCACCTGATAAACTTTACGGAGAAGTTGCCGCCCGCAAAGAAACTCCCCTCCGCTGTCTGTCGGCCTGGCTGTCTGTCATTTCGGTAGGGCAAACGACAGGGCACGTCATAAAACAGAATTTACCTGATTTGTAAAACGTGTCTTTGCTTCGTTTGCTTTTTTATAGCGTTTTAATTTGCTTGTGTGCCTCAAACACGCGCACGCACACACAGACACCTCGTGCTCCCGTGTGTGTGTGTGTGTGGTGGTTTGCAGGGCTGGCCGCCAGACGGCGGCAGCTGTCATTTCACTCAGCGAATTCTTTTTGATCTCTTCTTCTTGCCACTTTGGCCACTGCTGGCAGGGCCATTGCCGCTTCCTCCGCTGCTGTTGTTGTTGTTTGTTAAAAATGTCAAATGACGCCAATTGATTATGAGCTCTGCGGGCCGCTTTCAGGGGCGGGCACGATTTGCTTTTTTGCATGTCAAAATGCGACAGGTAGGACACCGCTCGGCGGACAGACGGCCCCTCCGACATTTGCCTGTCTAATAAACGTTCCGTTAGCGTGCGCAACTCGGCTGCCTAGGAACCTCCAGACGGACAAACAAACTGTTGGGGGCTCCCCCGCGCCAACAGCCAAATTGACAGCCCAATAGACCCGGAGGTGATACCCCGCCCAGCGGCTCCTGCAAGGCACAACACATAGATTAATGTCAGAGCCATAAACACAAATGTTGCCGACGGCGACGCATGGGCGGGGGGCGGGTTGCATGTTCTTGTCAATCAAATTTGCCTTTATTGTTTGTATTATTCGAAATTTATTTAATTTCCAAGGCACGCAATTAGTTTTATTTAAGTTTATTGCGGTTATTCCGAAAACTCCCGAGCTGCGCGCTCCGTCCCTTCGTCATTCGCTTTTGGCAGCCCCAGCGGAACTGACGTCCCCAACGACCAGCGACTAATCGATATGCGTTTTGCTTCCAGGGCCCCCCACGATCGTGACTACGGTTCGAATTCCCGCGGTGGACGCGACCGCGACGACGACCGCCGCGGCGGTGGCGGCGGCGGCTCCCGTTTCGGCGGCGGCAACGACTACCACGGCGTCCGCAACGGTCGCATTGACAAGCGCCGCGATGATCGCGGAGGACGCGGCGGCGGTTTCGGCGGCGGTGGCGGCGGCGGCGGCTGGGGTGATCGTGGTCGTGGCGGCGGCAACAGCCAGGACCTCACCCTGCGCCCCGTGGACTTCTCCAACCTGACGCCCTTCAAGAAGAACTTCTACCAGGAGCACCCGACGGTGGCCAACCGCTCGCCCTATGAAGTGCAGCGCTACCGCGACGAGCACGAGATCACCGTGCGCGGCCAGGCCGGCAACCCGATCCAGGACTTCTCGGAGGCCTATTTCCCGGAGTACGTGGTCAAGGAGATCCGCCGCCAGGGCTACAAGGCCCCCACAGCCATCCAGGCCCAGGGCTGGCCCATAGCCATGAGCGGCTCCAACTTCGTGGGCATTGCCAAGACCGGCTCAGGCAAGACCTTGGGCTACATTCTGCCGGCCATTGTGCATATCAACAACCAGCAGCCGCTGGCCCGCGGCGATGGCCCGATTGCCCTGGTGCTGGCCCCCACGCGGGAGCTGGCCCAGCAGATCCAGCAGGTGGCCACTGAGTTCGGCTCGTCGTCGTATGTGCGCAACACTTGCGTGTTTGGCGGCGCCCCGAAGGGTGGCCAGATGCGGGATTTGCAGCGTGGCTGTGAGATTGTGATTGCCACGCCTGGACGGTTGATTGATTTCCTATCGGCTGGATCGACGAACCTGAAGCGCTGCACTTACCTGGTGCTGGACGAGGCTGACCGCATGTTGGACATGGGCTTCGAGCCGCAGATCCGCAAGATTGTGTCCCAGATTCGCCCGGACCGGCAGACGCTCATGTGGAGCGCCACTTGGCCCAAGGAGGTGAAGCAGCTGGCCGAGGACTTCCTGGGAAACTACATTCAGATCAACATTGGCTCCTTGGAGCTCTCCGCCAACCACAACATCCGCCAGGTGGTCGAGGTGTGCGAGGAGTTCAACAAGGAGGAAAAGTGAGTCACCAGCGGAGTTTAAAGTTTCTTTTATTAATTTTTGTCTTTTGGTAGATTGAAGAGTCTGCTGTCGGATATTTATGACACCAGCGACAATCCCGGCAAGATCATCATTTTCGTGGAGACCAAACGCCGCGTGGACAATTTGGTGCGCTTCATTCGCAGCTTCGGCGTGCGCTGCGGCGCCATCCACGGCGACAAGTCGCAATCGGAGCGCGACTTTGTGCTCCGCGAGTTCCGTTCGGGCAAATCCAACATTCTCGTGGCCACCGATGTGGCTGCCCGCGGTCTGGGTAAGTCGCCAACCCCGCCAACCCCTCCGCTCACCTAGTAGAAAACGTCGAGGCCACTCAAGTTTTTAGCTTAGCATGAGAAGAATCCACGTGTTGTCTAGGAAAAGGGTCCCTTCCTCACACATCCAGCCACACAATCCATCCAAAAGTCAATTCGTCCATTCATCCAAACACACAGAAATCCGCACACACTTCATTTGAGTTCGTGATCCTTTTGCGTAGAGTCGAGAGTGCAGTTTAATTTAGTTTAAGACAAAACTTTGCTCAAATTTGAATAATCAACTTGAATTTCTATTTCCCTCCCCGCCCCCCGCCCCCGCCCACAACCATTTACCAACCGCAAAAACCCTCCGCTCTCTCACTCAAATCACACTCGTCGCCACGGTCACCCAACCGTCGTCTGTTTGTGTGTGTCTCTCTCTCTCTCTCTCTCTCTCTCTCTTCTCTCTTATCTTTCTTTCGTTTACAGAGGCCGTTTATGGTAGTATGATGGGGAGGATAAATGACGAACAACAAGTAACTTGAAATTGAAATTTAATGTTATAAAAAAGTTGAGCGTCTTTTGCTGACGACGCAAGAAAAAGATTCGCGCTCGCTTGTGTGGCGAGCGAATTGAAAATCGTGACGCTGAGGCGTGCGCGCGTTCGGTCGCTCGCTTGGCTGCTGCTGCATCGCCGCATCGCATCGACGACATGTATGCGATGAAAGTGCCGGTGGAAACCATCGGCGGCGCCTCAACCGCATCCCCTTCAACGGAAGAGCTGTGGGGGATCAAACTGACGACGCCCGAGAGCAAAGAGCAGCCAATAACGACGAAGATCGCGCGTCCCATAAACGTAACGCAAAACGATATTATCAGCGCGATTCCCATAAATATCCCCAACATCATGCATCAAACGTGGCCTCTGCAGTTCATTTGAGAAAGTTTGTTGATTTTTAATCTACTGCCCTCGAGAGCATATCAAAGAAAATGCACCTCTTGTCACAACCAACCAACCGACAGACCAACCAAAGCAATAATCGAACCCCGACGAGGCACACAAGAGCAACATTCGTGGAAATCAGAGGAGAGAGTGGATTCAAATCCGCGTGGGAATTTTCACACACTCCACCTTCTCCACTTCTCACGCTCGCTCGCTCGCTCGCACACACACACACCTACACTTACACAAGCAACAGCGAGAGGAGCGAGTGGTGAGCCGCCGCCGGCCCGGAACTGTTGCGCCCACGGATCAATGCGCTGGCGCGCCGCCTGCCTGTCCGTCCTTCCTCAGTCGGCTGAAGCCGCCGCGACGACGACGACTCCGGCTGCTGCTGCACATTTGGAGGAGTGTGTGCGTGTGTGTGTGTCTCTCTCTCTCTGTTCATCCGCTCTCCCTTAAACTCTCGCTCTCTGATGTGCTCCGCTGTGTGGCTAACGTGGGCGCGCAGCCCGTCGAAACGAACTCCTGCTCCGCTCGACTTGGACAGCTGCTGCTGCTGCAACCATCACTGCTGCTGCTGCTGTTACAACTGCTGCGCTCGGTTATTTTGCTAAAAAACAGAAAAAAACGAAAAACTGTGACAAAGAAAAAAAAAAAACACCCATCCACTCACAGGCACAGCGCTGCCGCGGCGGCTGGCTCACTGTAGAGAAAACTCTGAAACTGAGAGTTTGAACCAGGAGAGCTGCTGCTGCTGCTGCTGCGTCGCTCGAGCACCGCAACTTTGAGATTTCTGATTCGAGAGCCTTTAAAAGTACAAAAAGAGTGAGAAATTTTTGTAGCACCCAAAGGTAACGTACATTTTGAACATTTTCTTCTTTTTTTTCGTACTCTCAACCGACCACCTAACCAAAGAACAGAAACAAAACCAAAAAAACTAAATCGACTGATCAGAAATCTATTTACGTATATGCAAAAAAAAGACAAGTGTGTTCAAAGTGTAAAGAGATCTCGGAGAAAGCTAAAATTGAGTTCCCGGAAATGTTGCGTGTTTGAGGAGAAGGCGCAAATTTCATTTGGCAGTTTCAAAATTTTGATTCTCTTTAATTTCGTTCGTTTTCTTGCAACCCCCGAACGCCCCGAACGCGCGCCATTCGCCACAATCCAACGCTAATTTGTGTATATCTCTCCGCTTCTTCCCTTTCAATCTCTCGAGCAGACGTGGACGGCATCAAGTATGTCATCAACTTTGACTATCCGCAGAACAGTGAGGATTACATTCATCGCATTGGACGCACCGGACGCTCAAACACCAAAGGCACCTCCTTCGCCTTCTTCACCAAGAACAATGCCAAGCAGGCTAAGGCGCTGGTCGATGTCCTCAGAGAGGCTAATCAGGTAAGTCCATCAGAAAACTCCCCAGAACTATCAATTAACTCTTTCTTTGTTTGTTTGTGTGGCAGGAAATCAACCCCGCACTGGAGAACATGGCCCGCAACACGCGTTACGACGGCGGCGGCGGCCGTTCCCGTTATGGCGGCGGCGGTAATTCGCGCTACGGCGGCGGTTTCAAGAAGGGAAGTTTGAGCAACGGACGAGGCTTTGGCGGCGGCGACAATGGCGGTGGCTTCGGCCACCGGAACGGCGATGGCGGCCGACATACGCGCTTTGATTAAGTTCCCCTTTCCCCTCCCCTGCTACAAATAATTTTTGGAAAACAAATCTGTAAACTCTTCAATAGTTAAACGAATATGAATACAGAGCTAATGCTAAGTTAGGGAATAGATTAATTTTAAGTTTCGTACAAGTTTCTTTAGTTTTCTTTTCCTCTTTGAAGTTCATCCATTCGGGCTAAACGGAGCCAACTAACTAACTTTTAATTTATTCAATTGCACCACCGCCTCGTCGGCGGCCACAAAATGTAAAAAAGAACAACACACACAAAGAAACGCTCACTGTTTAAATTCACAAGAGAAACGTTTTTAAATGTGATAATTTTTTCTTTAATTTAATTCAATTTATCGTAAAACAAAAGCATGGAAAAGAATAAGCGCGCGTTGTCGGAGTAGATCATTCCCATTGTCATTAATGCCACGCCCCTTTTTTCCCCCCCTCACACACTGACACGGCCGAGAGGGTCCGACCGAAAATGGGGGAAATTGTTGCCTTTGTTTGGCAAATCCATTTCCGAACCCTTCGTGACCTTTTCCGCACAATAACTCACGGGGTCGTCGATGGTCGGAATCCCTCTCGGTCTAAAACTCCAACCTAAATTCCTGGAATATAACAACAGAAAAGATAAATAATAAATGTATAACTCTCTTACCACTTGAACCAAAGGAATTCGATTGTGTTTCGGGCTCACCTTAAATTCAATTAGAATTTAAAGTCCGGCTTGGCGGGGGCGGCTCTCGAGCTGGCGAACAATGGGATCCAATTTCTTAAGCGGCCATAAAAATCGGAACAGCGCCTAACCCAGCGAAGCTCTGGCCTGGGAGTCCTCAGGCTGCTGGCAACAATTTGCCATTTTTGTGGGGGGCGGGCGCTGTTAGGGGAAACGGAAATGATGTCAAATATCAGGCAGGAGCAGGCTGCGTGACACGAAGGACTGCCGATTGATCCAGAGCTTCAAACTACCCACCGAATTTAGTGATGCGCTCAAAAGTAGGCAACGATTTTTGCCCAACGAGCTTCAAACGTTGTGAGGGCCGCTGGCCTCCGTTTGAATTATTTTTTTTAAGGTCTAAAAACAGTCAAATTTTGAAATAAAATTATGTCTAGTTATTCTATGAAATCTTTATTATTAATTAAAAAATTCCCCTAGCTCGCAGGACCGATATAATATAAAATATAGCAAATTTAGTCCACAGTTCTGGGAAAGAAAGTCAAATAATTTTATGCTGATTTTTAGGATCAAATTCCAATTTCAGACGTTACCGAAAAATATCTCTATAAATTCCTTGTGCCCTCGTGAGTCACGCGAACGGCTCTCACATCCTTGACGGCAATTTGCCGAATACGCTACCAATGAACTGTCGATTTTTAGTCCATTGTGTGGCCAACTTGAATGGCGGACAGCCGACGGCTTCTCTGGACGGGTTCGGGGCCGGCCAACTAGGGAGCGTAAAATAAGCGTGATTGCAGAAATATTTCTGCAGACATCATTAAATGTGTAACAGTTACCAGAGACGCCCAGCCAGCCAGCCAGCCACACTCAAAAGTGTCAATCCAATTTCAGCCTCGGCGGCGGCGCACAATGCGGCTGCGATAATAGAAGGACAAACCGCCGGACAGCCACCTCCCCATCCAACCAACGGCAGATAAGAAATCGCCGGGCACGAGTGGGCGGCGGCCGCCTTGGGCGCCGGACAAAGTCGACAACCGTGTCTGACACCACATTTAGACGCAATGAAGCCAATTCACTTTCGACGTCACCATGGGCCGTCGTCAAAGCCATCAGGACTGGAGGTGGTGGGGGCTGCGGCCAGCCGGAGGGTTGGGCTATTGAACATTTTTGAACGTCGCTCAAATTTCTTGGGGACAACTTTTTGCGGGTCCATTGGCAGCCCACGTTGCCGGGCCAAATGACTGGCCCCGTTCGCTTACCCCCTTGTCGAATGAGCCGGCAGGGCTTCCACCTTTGGTCGATTGATAATGATGACAATGTTCGGGAGGACGTGGTTGCCGGGCCGCAGTTGCTGGGATGAACTTGCTGTGGCTTTTGGGTTTTGCGGCCGGCGATGCTCGGCGATGTTCTGCGGCGGCGGGCGGCACGTGTAATTCGAGGAGCGGGCAACTTAACGGCGTCATTTGTCGGTGGCTGGAATTCAAATTTCGGCTCGAATTAAGCTAAGTGAATTGAATGGGCGGCAATAATTTTTGGAAATCACAGCCTCCGCCAAACGACAAGGAATGCAATTTGACAAGGAACCCGCGAATTCCGAATTCTTCGTATTCAAAAGGAGCAAAAAGTGGGCGTTCGTTTTTAAGGAATTTGCAAATGAGAAACGAATAAAAAGCGGGCCGGGTTTTTTGCTCTTTCCTTTGGCTGGAAGGCCTGAAAAAAACAGGGTCTTTTTCTGGGAGACGAAAGGATTTCAAAAAGGAAGGACTTTGTGGGATGTGAGCCGTTCAGTGGTCTCTGGAGATCCGTGGAAGAGGTTCCGATTTGCCTTTCTCGCAAAGAAGATTCGGGAATTCTTGGGGCTTCTTGGAAAATAATTTGTCTTTTTTTTCTTCTCTCCATTTTTAAATAGAAGTCCTTAGTCGTTTGCCTGCAGGCATTCCTGTGCCTGTTGTTTTAAAATTCGCTTTGCTTTCGGATCGAAAGATTAGCAGTTTTGCGAAGTCCTTGAAGATTTTCCCAAGCACTGCCCCAAGTCAAGTCCCGCCTCACATGTGCGCACTTTCCCTTTCCCTCTAGCTGGCTGTCTCGCGTTCTCTCTCACTTTCAGGAATTGTAGAGCCCTCACGCATTTCTAAGCACAAAGGCAAAAGAAGCACAAGGAGCTCAAAGCATTTACTGCATTCCCATGCCAACTGCCTTCCAATTTGCCTTTACCCTCGCCCCGCCGCCTCCCCGCGACTTCTTCCGCCAGAAGACTACACCTCGGTGCACACATTTAGAGGCTTCGAGGTTCGCGCAGCCTCTCTGTCAGGCCACTTAACCTCGCGCCCCCCTTGAGATGGCAGGCGAAGCAGGTCACTCACTTGAGGGTGGTGGCGGCGGCGGGGGAAGTGGAGCTGCCGTGCGCGCACTCCAATTACAAAAGACGCCACCAGCATAAATTCATTAAATTTGGCTAATTTCGTTTTCGGCACACACTCGCATATCCTTTTCTCGGATGGGCCAGGCAATTGCGTAGCGTTGTCGAGGCAAATAAATGAGGGCCGTTCCCAGGCCAAGACAACCAGTTGAAATTCATTGATTGTACACACACCCGCACACCCACCGCACACACATGCCTGCCGCAAGCGGATATGCAGCCGACGCTTTGGTAATTTGACGCGTTATCACTTCTGTTGAGCTGGTTATCATTAAGTTGGCCTGAATGTCGAGGGCAGGGGGCGGCCGCGGAAATAGGAGACTTGCTGTGGCTCCAATCAAAGCCTGGGGAAGGCCGGGGGCGGCGGCGGGTTAATAAAACCCAAAAAAAGGCTGGGCAAAAATGTCGCCCACCCCTGCCCAAGTGGGCGCTTAAATGCTTACGCATTTTCCCCCGCTCTCCCCCAGGTCCTCCTCACTCACACAATAGAACATTAAGCGCAATTTAACTGCCTGGCGAGAGTCTCCAGTTTGAATTCCGAGGCGGCTGGGAGGGCCGGGCAGGCGGGGCCTTCAGCCGTGGCCTAAAGAGGCCGCTTGTTTTTGACAACTTGGGCATAATAAGACATTAACTTCATACACATCAAATACTTTATTTATGGGCGCCTAGTGAGCTCGCCCCTATGCCACGCAATGCGTGTGTGTGTGAGTTTCCTTGTTGATTTCGTTGCGCGCACTTCAAACGGTTGCCACGCCTGCCCGGGCCCCCAGACTCTGCCTCGGACCGCCAGGCAAGTCGCTCAAGCGTCTTAAATTTCCCCTATGTGTGTGTGTGGGTGGGGGCGGGGGTGTGTGTGTTTGCCTGCTCATATTTTCGCCATTGCCAAGACGGTTGCCCAGTCCCTGGCCTCGTCGTTTTGCTTTTTAATTTAGTTTTTTTTTTCTCTCCCCTCGATTCTTCGTCCCTTTCGCTCGCGCGTGGCCGTTGATGAGTCCTTCCTGCTTATTTACCGTCGCTTCTTCTGCTGGCTGTTCGGCAAATTAAGTGCAATTGCTTGAATTTAATTTCATGCAAATAAAAGTTTTGATTAGACCTTCCCGCCCCCTCCGGCCGTCCGCCCATCATTGCCACGCACGCTTAAATGGTTGCCTGGGCGCCCACAAAGCGGAGCAGGAGGTGCGGGTCGGGGGCGTCCTGGGTCCCTCATATGTGGTGGGTTAAATGTTTGGTGAAAATTACGCCGCCTCCCTTTTTTTTTGCGCCCCGTAATTAGGCCTTTGGGGTCTGTCATCCGAAGCTTCGGCACGCTGGCGGCCACTTCATCTGAATCTGCTGGAGATGAAGGCGAAAGAATGAATAAGCGAGGGGGTGGGCGGGGGAGGGGCAGGGAGGCGGCGCCACTTTACTGTCAATAAACTTTTGCTATTCGAAATTTGATTTTCGTTTAATTGTTGGGCTTTTTTATATCCGGCGATTGGACGGGAAGCTCATCAAGTTTCAAGAGGTGGGCGGTTAGCAGAAAGGGAGAGAGAGAGAGAGAGAGAGAGAGAGAGAGAGAGAGGGAGAGATGGAGAGGAAGAGATTCCAAAGGGACGGACACCTTTATGGTTTGAGAGAAATGTAAGTCTTCTGAGGGGTTGGATGATTCTATTTATTATCCGCTCTCAGTAAAGCGCTTGCTGCTTTGAAAGTCAAAAAAAAAAAAATAGTAAGATGTGATCATAAAATATCAACTGCATACTTTTGGCGCTGCATTAAATTACTTGCTTAGCAAAATGCGCTGACGCTGGCTTTAAGCATAATTCTTGGGTGGAATTGGTAAGCCGCTAAAACTCATTGCATACTTTTGGGGCTGCTTGGTTTCTGTCCAGCCCTGGGTAACCCAAACCGACCCCAAAATTTGCAAAAATTTCAAACGCTTTTTTCTCGAAAACCAATCAAGCGAGGTGAAAGGTCAAATATGTTTTGGAGAGGTTATAAGTTCAGTTAAAGTTATCAACTATCAGAATTTTCCTAACTGTAGCCATAAGGCGAGAATCAACTATTGGGGATTACGGACAAAGGACATGAACTACGCATGCGCGAAAGACTTTATATGAAGAATAACACTAAGCAGAATCCATAG
>JBAMCP010002803.1:0-10296 GCA_037075105.1 Lissocephala sabroskyi | reverse complement strand
TCTCCCCAGCCCACTTTGTGGCTTTTAAACAAATGAAGATATTGAGGGAAATTGAAGGGCTCCCAAGACGCCGACGAGTCGAAATACTCTTAGGGTTCCTCAACGAGCACCAAGCTAGAGAAGTGTAGGTCTCCAGGCTACGAATTTCCTCACTTTTCGGAGTCCGAATAGAAGGAAGCACAATGGGCAGCCTTTAAGGGGGATAATTGTAAAATGAGAAGTTTTAATGAACTCAGATCGGTAGACGAATTTAAAGCCAATAATGGTAGACGAGTTAGACTCCAAAAGACTCCGAAAGTCTATAAGCAAAAGAAACGGAATTAAATATCCACAATCTCCGAAAGCAAGTAAAGCTACAAATTTTCTGTTAATTCGGACTCCGAATGGAGGAGCCTATAGTTTCCCCAGGTATTCTGCTGATACCCTTCAAAGGGTAAAATTATGAAGGGGAAGTTTTAAGAAACTCGAGTTGGTTGAGCAAATAACGACAGATGAATCACTCCGAGAGTCTAGAAACATAAAAATACTAAAAATTTCATACAAACAAAGTCCAAAAAGGAACTTCACGCTCATCTCAGAACTCCTAAGATCCCTGGAAATTTAGGGAATTCTACAATGAAAAGGGAAAGTCCGGGAGTTTGGGAAAATCTGTATGGCCCACTGAGTCGACTGCCGGTCAGCTGGTTAGAGTATCCGATTCACCGACTGCAACAGGGACACACACACCAGTCATAAATTTGCCTCGCCCCGTTCCGCCTCCAACGCGCCCTCTCCGACGCCCCCTGTTACCCCACCTCGTTCTCGAATCCAAAACGGCCTTTGGGGTTCCATTCCCGGCCTGGCAATTTGTTATTGAGCTGGTAATTACATGGCGTCCACCTTCGGCTTCCAATCTGGCATTCTGCCTCCTCCCTCTCCTACTGCCGGTGGAGGATTCTTTTGGATTCGAGCATCCGCTTGGGCGCTCGAAATCGGTGGAAAATTTATGAAAGCATTTAATGCAAAAATTGTTTGTCGTTGGGGGATAAGAGTAAAAGTGGGCGTGGCCCTTTGGCATACCAAGAAAGCTTAAAAAAAGCAGAGTAAATTAAATAAATAAATCAATTGCTGAATTTCTCAACCCCCCTTGCCCCACTGTCCGAATTCGGTTATTTTCGGGGGGCCCTGATCGCCCACACAACGCATCGCGGGCCGTGGATCGCCGGTTGTCGTTTACGTTTCTTATGACGGCCATAAAATGGATCATAAAGTAATTAATACGCTAAAATGCGACATCAAAATGCCAGAGGCCGATTTCTTGATGGGTTTAATCAAAAATGCGCCAGGGTGGGGACAGCAACCGAGCGGGGGGCGGGGCAGGGCAGAGGCGGGTCTCTGGCATCTTGATGACGATGATGTGGTGGAGTTCATTGTGTTGCACCTACGCCCCCCGAAAAAGATCCAGCGAAAGAACCCAAAGAAAGCGGGCCAAGCACAGTGGGCAAAAGTCGCAGCCACAGACTGTGAAGTTAAGCTTAAAAGTTCCTTTGAGTCCTTTATAGTCGGCTCTCCGCTCTGCATGGGGAGCAAAGCTCAAGGGACCAGCAAGCTGGGAAATTTAAGGATCCTAAAGATGGAATATTTAAGCCCAAGTCTGGAGATGGATGAGTGAACGGTCAGAACTCCATATTCTTCCTATTTATACCCTCAATTTGTGTGAAAAGTAAGTAAATCTTAACCGAAATCCCCCGAATATATTCATTAATCCTAATGAGGATGTGTGGATGGATAAATGTTTCTACTTGTCAGACATTACAGCTTGTGACCCTTACCTGGCAATAGGATTATAATATTCTATACTTCACCATATTCCTGTTCTTTATACCCTAAAGATCTGGGGTAAAATTGTGTGAAAAGGCATAAGATTCTATCCAAAGTTCCCTGAATATATTAAATATTCCTGATCAGGATGTGTGGATGATTAGAAATTGCTATCTGTCGGACTTTACAGCCTTTAGTCCATTCTCAACCGTACGACCATAATATTTTATTCTTTCCCGTATTCCTAATTATTATACCCCAAATTTCTGGGGTAAAATTGTGTAAAAATTAAAAAAATTCTACCCTAAATCTCCAGAATATATTATTTAATTCTGCCTATTGAACGAATTATGTATGTCGTCCTTTTCTGGTGTATAAATATTTTGATGGGTTTTTCTATTGCCCTCGGCCCACTGTGCGCAGCGAGGGCGAACGCGGTTTGCGGCCGAAATT
Source organism: Lissocephala sabroskyi (assembly GCA_037075105.1). Lineage (NCBI taxonomy): Eukaryota > Metazoa > Arthropoda > Insecta > Diptera > Drosophilidae > Lissocephala > Lissocephala sabroskyi. Next base: position 8,043 of record JBAMCP010002803.1, on the reverse strand, counting down.
GATTTTGGAGCGATTTTTAGTGCCAGCGCTGAGCCGAGCGGGACCCGAAGATTAAGATCCTAACCTCCAACCAGGCAGCAGGCACCCAGCCAGCCAAGCAGGCCTCTGCCCCAGTCAGTCAGCCAGGCATCCAGCCATATAATTATAATTTTGCGGCGGTGGCGGCAGCAGAGCCGTTAAAAAAAGTCTGGTCGGCTTTCTTTTCGGCACCGGGGCTCTTGGGGGCTCTGCGGGATTGACAGCGCCTGACAGACACAATTGCCAAATAATAAATAATTAGTGCTGAAGCCAAACGCCGCCGAGAATCGATCCTTGGTACGCACAACACGCACGCCCCGCCAGATTTCCAGATTTGTCTTGCCCGGCCAGGGCGTGGCCTTTTTTTACGGGCTGTAAATCAAATATTTGCTAGAGAAAGTCCCCCTGACCCAAATAAACCAGCAGCCAGGCTGGAATTTACCCCCAAAACACCCGCAACATGTTGCCAGCAAAATGTTGCCAGCGCTGATAACGCCAGCACCGCTCAAGAGAGCCGCTCCGCGCCGGGCAGTTCACGTTCAGCCGCTGGCAGTGACAGGTGTGCACGGAAAGAAAACTCAAACATGTCGACGATTGTGAGAAAACTGATCAGCACAGCGAATGCGGCCAAGCCAGTGGCGCCCTACAAGTGAGCCAAGCGCAAATCTCCCAACTCAACTCAATTTTCTCTCTCCCGCCAGCCAAGCTGTGGTGGCGGACCGCACGGTCTATGTGTCCGGCTGCCTGGGCCTGGACAAGCAGACCATGAAGCTGGTGCCCGGCGGGGCCAGCGAGCAGGCCGTGGCCGCCCTAGACAACCTGCAGGCGGTGCTGAAGGCCGCCGACTCGGGCGTCGATCGGGTGATCAAGAACACCGTTTTCCTCAAAGATCTCGCCGACTTTGCGGCCGTCAACGAGGCCTACAAGTGCGGTGAGTGCGGCCGATAAGCCGGCTGATAAGCGGGGTCATAACCGCCCCCCACCCTTCGCCAATAGAAACCGAAATTTGTGTTGTTTTTCTCGGCAGTTTTCAATAAGGAGTTCCCGGCGCGGAGTTGCTTCCAGGTGGCCAAGCTGCCGATGGATGCCTTGGTGGAGATTGAATGCATCGCCCTCACCGGGGATGTGAAGACCGTCACCGTGGAGTAGAAGCTGTTGAGCTTATCAGCCAAATTTCCAGTACCCAATAAACCGACGGGACGACCGGCGGAGCTTACATAATGGCGGTGGCCGGTTGTCGTCGTTGTTGTTGCCACTTTGCATTTAAGCCTTTTATAGTTTACAATTTGGCCAATGGCAATTTATCTTTGTTAGCGGGAGGGGCAGGGCGGGGGGCGGCGGGCGGCGCGAGGCTTTTGTATTAAATTTCATCAAATGTTGCTGCATAAATCATTGGCAACATTGGCGGCGTCGGCGGCGGCGGCGGCAACATGTTGCCAACGGTAGCGCGAGCAACAAGCGCGCCGCGTTTATTTCACATTCAAATTTCCAAACGATTCATAATGCCGACAACTTGCCACTCCGTCTGCCCAACTGTCTGTCGGTGGGTCGATTGTTGCATGCTCCACTTTGATGGGGCAGCCAGCATTTAAGGCAATGGGCTGACTGTCCGCGTTTTGTTTGCATTCAAATTTCGGGAAATTTGTCTAGCCTGCTTCTTTTTTTCTTTGCTAAAAAGATTTATGATCCTCGGGGAGCCCCCCACGACCATAGCCTCGTTAGCGGCACCCACGCCGGCCGAGGCTCGCCATTAATCGAAAGGGACGCCGGCCCTGCGTGCCACACCGGCCACACCGGCGCTGTGGCAAGGCGGTGAAAGTGCGCATAATTTACACGCACTGCGTGGACGTTGGCCGCCATCGATTTATTTGCAAATTAAATTCACAATTTTGTTGTAAATTTTTGGCAATTTGCTTATCGATGGTGTCCCTGGCCGCCGGCCGGTGGCTATCGGCGTTGAGCCATCGGCCAATTAAGCAAGCAGCGTGGCGTCCGTCCGTTTGGGGTAACCCGACGCTGGCCGGAGTTGTCATAATTACCTTGATTGGACAGTGGGTCGCGCGACGCCGGTTGCGGGTAATTTGTTATCGGCTGAACTTTCACCTGATTAAGCGGCCCAAAGGAGCAGCGCGGGGCAGGGAGAGATGCTCAGAATTTCAAGAAAATCCCCAAGAAAATCAAAGGCCAAGCTAAACATTGCCTACTTTCAGGCTGCCAAATATCCACAAGAAGGTGCAATATTGGTGGTGGAAACTAGAGAGGCGCATTCAATTTAGCTAGCATAATAAAAATACATAAAAGCATAAAATAAAAAAATTAAAGAAAACGAAAAATTCTTCGGCCACAAAAACACAAAAAATCCGCGACGTTTGCTTCTTTTTGCAAATTTCCATTGCATACTTTTGTGCTGGCGTTCAACCACCAGCGCGCAATTTTCAATAAAGTCGGATTGTTCTTTTGAACTGATTCAATTTAGATAACAACTTTTTTCATAATTACCCCATGATTTCGACACTAAACTAATAAAAAATAATTCTTTGTTATGAGTAAAATAAATTAATTCCTCTTCCTTGTTTATTCTTGAAAATATTTATAATTTTTAAAGTTCCGCTGGTTCCCAATGGAACTGGTTTCGGTTTGTTCCTCAACAGCTGAGCGGGGCCATTTTCACACGCACGCGTATTTTTTCAGCTTTGTTTACATTTTCCACGATTTCAGTGTTTGGAGAAAACTCGGCCAACTTGGACGTGTGGCGGAAAATCCGGCCATGTAAAAAACACGCCCACTGCCAAGCGTAATCGTTGGTAATTTAATTGGAGTGCATCAGTTGCTGCCCCCTGCCGCTTGCGTGACTGCCACGCCCGCCGACTGACCGACTGCAGGGTCCTAAATCAAAGCCTGCAACTTGAGCCGGAAGTGCAGAGGGCAACAAACGACCCCGGGCAGCTCAACAAGTGGCCCCCGGAATGGACGTTTACGCCTGGGTGAGTGGTTAGGGACGGAAATGAAATTTGCAATGCAAATTAATTGAGTGATTTGCAGGGCGCCAATTCTCACGGCCAGCTTGGCCTTGGCTATGAATCGGAGTTGTGCATGACGCCGCAGCGCCTGCCGCGGGGTTCCTTCAACCCGCAGCTGGTGCGTTGCATCCGCGGCGGCGGCGGCCATGTGCTCGTCCTGGACACCAATGGGCGGGTGCATGCCTGCGGCTGGAACAACCGCGGCCAGCTGGGCCTGGACTCCACGCAGGATGTGCACAGCGAGTTCCAAATGGTGCCCACCGAGTTCTTCGAGGTGAGCCTGACATCCGTCTCTAAACCAGTTGTGACTTTTGCATTTCCCCGGCAGGAGGTGCCCATCGAGAGCCTGAGCTGTGGCTGGGACATTTCCGGGGCCGTGACGGTGACCAAGCGGCTTTATGTGTGGGGCTCGAATGCCTTCCACCAGCTGGGGATTTGCCAGCGCGGCTTCATGGCCGTGCGCCGCCCAATGCCCGTGTGCCTGCCCCGCGAGGAGCCCGTCCAGCGCGTGAGCTTCGGCCTGCGCCACTGCGCTGTGCTCACCCAGGACGGCAAGATCTATGTGTTTGGGCGGCTGCGGGTGATGGACCCGCCGCCCATCGAACTCGACATCACCTCGACCAGCCTGCACCGCTGCAGTGTGATGAAAATCCAGCCGCACAATCCCAACGAGCTGCGCATCATCTCCTTGAGCAGCGGGCAGAACCACATGCTCCTGAAGTGCCTGGATTTGGCCTACGGCGGCGGCACCAAGCGGGTGGTGGCTTTGGGCGACAACAAGTTCGGCCAGGCCAATGCCTTTCTCTTCGAGGAGGATGTGCGCCATTTGATTGTGGGCTGGACCCACAATGCGGCCGTGCTGAAGACCAATGAGATTTTGATGTGGGGCCGCAACTGCTACGGGCAGCTGGGCATTGGCGGCTTCACCGAGCAGCAGGCCATTCCCAAGCCGCTCGGAGGGGAGGAGGCTAAAGATGAAGACAAGACTCCTGCGCAGGTTCATCTGGGCGCCGAGCATGGACTGCTGCGCAGCAGTGCTGGCGAAGTCTTCACCTGGGGCTGGAACGAGCACGGCAACTGCGGCAACAACTCCGTGGAGAATCTGTAAGGAAATCCGGCATTTTGTAGAGCAATTTGTGACCTTTTCTTTTTGCAGATGCAAGCCGACACGGGTGGAGCTGCCGCCCTGCAAAGTGGCCGGCACTGGCGCTGGATTCTGCTATGCGGTTTGCGAGAGGATCGAGGATTGAATCCTTGCCGAGGAATGTGATTTTGTTGTACAAACTGCACTTCATCTGCTTGCACGGCATTCAATTTGTTCTCATCCATCGCCCATCATCAAGGACTGCACACGAAAATAAATCCAACTTAAGCTTTTTGTAAAACCGATTTGAGAATCAAGGAAGGTAAAAAAGTTAGAGAAGGAATACCAGCAACGAATAAACCTCTTCGACTGCGCTCAGATGGAATGGGAGGACTCAAGGAATTTTAATGTGATGGTCCAATGACCTTTTCAATACAAGGCCTCTTCCTTCTGATGTGAGTGAGTCCCAGAAAACTAACTCCAAATGATTGAATGTCTCGAAAACAAGCGAACCTAATCGGAGAGAGGCTATAAACCTTAAAAAGAAAGTTTGCTCCGCCTAAAAATACAATTGTTCCAAGCCTCGTAAAACCCTCCGGAGTCCTCTGTACGCCGCAATCAAAGCATCGGTTTCAATTCATGAAAAAAAACCTTCAAAATTGTGACTTCTTCAGTGCCGCCAACTCACTGCTGTGCAAACGCAGGCTCACAGGAGCGTTCAATTTTCTGCTCAACAGGAAATTTTACTCCGCTTTGGAGCACTCGTAAAAATTCGCCTGCTCCAAGTCCCCGAAGCGCTCCCTGTGATTCCCGGTAAGCAAATATTGTGATTTTTTCTTAGAAATATGGAACAAAATGACGTCCCCACTCCAGACGCAGGGTTGCATTGGCTCACGGTAGCGTCGGTTTTATGGCTTAACGAGAAATTCTGCTCCGTTTCGGAGCAAATCTAAAAATGCGCCTGTTCTAAGTCACCAAAGCTTTTCAGAATCGTCCCGTGATTGCCGGTAAGCAAGCCTCGTAGTTAATTTTTACAAAAAAAAAAAAAAAAACAGCAAAATTAACGCCTCCGCCCCCGACGCAGGGTTGCATTGGCTCCCAGGAGTGGTTAGTGTTCAGGGCAACGGGAATTTCTGCTCCGCCTCGGAGCAACCGTAAAAATTCCTTTACTCCAAACCACCAAAGCTCATCACATTCCCGTGCTGCTCAGCGCTTGTGATTCTTTCTTAGAAAGGCAACAAAATGAAGCCTCCCACTCCAGACGCAGGGTTGTATTGGCTCACAGGAGTGGTTATTTGCTCAGCTCAACGGGAATTTCTCCCCTTCGGAGAAGCAACAAAAATTCGCCTATTCTAAGCCAACAAAGCTCATCCGGACTCCTGTGATGTCCGTCGCTTCTGATTCTTTCTTAGAAAGACAACAAAACGACGTCTCCTGCCCCCGACGCAGGGTTGCATTGTCAGTTGGCGTCCTGTCACTTTGGGCTGTCAGTTTTTTTGGCTGTGAAAAAAGTGTACTTAAAATTTGCGGCGATTTTCGAAAGATTCAAAAGAAAAATGTGGCTAGTTCTATTTGCTTGCAAGTAAGTAATTCCCAGATTAGAAAGAAGATTGAAGCTTTCGTGGAATTGATATCCAAGCCGGCACCGCTTTAAATAAACAAATAAAAAATGGCACATTGGCCGGCGGCTGGTCTCCCATTTCTGGAGCCACGCGGCTCAGTCGAGAATTGCAGGCCGTCTTTGTGCGATTGAAAAATGTCAGAGCAAACGTAGAAAATAATTCTAAATTTGCTTTTTCATTTATTTTTTTGTGATTCCAGGCGTACCCTGGGCGCCCACCACAACGAGCCCCCCAGCATGGCCAGCGAGGCAGGCAACCCGGCCGGCCAGTCCGGCTCCTCCAGCCCCTCGACTGGCAAATCAGCCACCCAGGCCAACCAACCGGGCGTGGGCTACAACAACCTCAACATCTCGAACAGCCCCAGCGGCGGCAACAATGCGATCCGCGACTACAACATCGTCCTGGACGGCTGCAATGCCAATGGCTGCCGCGGCGGTCCGGAGGCCGGCGAGGGCGACAAGGACTCGCTGACAGGTGGGCCAAATGGATTTCTGTTTTGTCTGCTTATTTAATTGATTGTTGCAGGTGCCGTGTCGGCTGGTATGTCGCGGAAAATCTGGAGCCGCACGCGCTCGGATGCGGCCTTGGGCCTTTTCCAGCCCACTTTCGAGCTGAAGAACAGATCGGCCAACCCGGGCGTCATGTGCCACAGCGGCAACCGAATTTACAACAAGGAAGTGCGCCGCATTTTTAGCGGCGACTGCAGCGACTTCCCCAAGCCTGGGACCCCCGAGTACTTCAAGGCGGCCGAGAACTACGCGCTCCACGGCGAGAACTTCCTGGACTTTCCCAAGGACCTGGCCAGTTGTTATGGCGATCAACCGGCCACGCCTCCGCGCCGGCCCAACGGCGCCTCCTTTGTAAGTCAAAGAAACCAGTGAATGAAATTTGGAAGTAGCAATTTTTGGCTTTTCAGTTTGTGGCCCCGTCGACTTTGGCAGCCGACCAAGGACGCGCTGGCTATCCCTTCCATGCCGGCGGCTGCGTCAACGCCTTGGCCAAGGGCATAGCCTGCATTGCCCTGGCCCACCAGAAGCAGCTGGAGCAGGAAAAGGCCCAGAGCCTCCAGCCCCACAGCCTCTTCGGAGAGCCGCCGGACACCCCAGACCAGGCAGATCCTTCCGCCCTCGACGGCAACACCAGCGATGTTGCCTTGGATGGCGTCCATCCATCCTCGGGCTCCGATTAACCCAATAAAAAACCAACCGTTTGGAATGCTTCAGAATTTATTGCGCTTTCGCTTAGACCGTTGGGGCGAAGCCCACGCGGTTGTTGCCCAAATCGAACTCAGTGTAGAACTGGCCGATGAACACATCGCCCAGGATCCAGTGCTCCGACTCCATCTCCTCAAAGGCCGACATGCAGCCGCCATAATTGGTGATGATGTAGGTCGCGGGCGTCAGGGCGAAATCCGTGCCGCCAATCTTGAACTTCATCGTTGGCAACTTGTCCACCAACGAACAGTCCACCTGGTTGTCCTTGTCGACCTTCATGATCTTCGACAGCGCCTTATAGATCCGCGTGGGAGCCACAATCAGCGAGGTGCCCGAATCAGCAATGGCCTCGCAGTCCCTGCACAGCGTCACTCCTCCAAACGTCACTGAATCCATGTTGAACTGCCAGTAGCCCTTCTTGGACACCGGCACATAGGTCAGCTCCCCGCTGTACAGGCTGGGATCAGAGCCGCCGAAGATGATCTCGCCGCCGCCGCCAAAGGACTGGGCCCCTTCCAAGTAGATCGAGAACACCGGCTTCTCCACCAGACGCTGCTTCACCATATTATAGAAAGGAGGCACCACATCGTCCACGGCCAGGTCATGGTAGCCCATGCCCAGGATGCCGTCGAAGTTGACATTGTCGAAGAAGGCGCTCATGTAGGTGGCCTCGCCGAAGGTCTGGCGCTTGATCATTACATTGTTCAGGCCCAGAGTGTCAGTGTCCAGGACGCCGGACACACTGCCCGTTCCGTACTGGACGTCGAAGTGCTTGCCGTTGGCCTTGTACGTGCTGGAGGCGCTGTTGTCGTAGTTGTCGTGGTCCTGGCAGGCGTTGCTGTTGCAGCTCACGGAAGGCACCCAAAGGTTGGCGGAGCCCGTGTCAAACATCACCTCAAAGTGCTGGGCGGGGGTTCCCAGGGTTATCAGGCCATAGTAGGCCATGCTGAGGGAGGTTTGGAGGTACTCCACGTCGAGGGCCCGCGTCTGGGGCAGGCCGTATTTGGCGCGCAGCACGGCCTTCTCGGCCAGTTGGTTGCCGCGGGTCTTCACGAAGTTCTCGCGCTTCATGATGGGCATGCGGT
>JBAMCP010002802.1:0-10306 GCA_037075105.1 Lissocephala sabroskyi | reverse complement strand
CAATTCTTGACCACAAGGGGTTAGACTTGTCTCGGCTTAACCCCCCAACGGCCAACGGGGGGGAGCTCAAAAGATAACAAAGTCAGGCAGGAGAGAGAGTGAGAATCTGGGTGGATTTATATCCCAAATTAAACTTAAAGAAATGAAGGAAATATTACCCATCCCCAGGACTTAGTCTTGAAGTCGGGAAAGTGCTGAGGTTTCCTTAACTTCGTATTGGAGTATTTAAATCAATCAGGGGTAGAAATGAAAGTCGGTCCATTTGCCTTTAGGAAACTTAGGATTCCTTTAGAATAAAGAATAAATTGAGGTCGATTTGCCTTTAGGGAAGTTAGGATTCCTTTAGAATGAAAGGAGGATGATCTTGAATATTTAAATCAATTGTCATGGGTAGAATGACATGAGGACCATTTGCCTTTAGGAAACTTAGAATTTCTTTAAAATATAGAATAATGTGAGGTCCATTTGCCTTTAGGAAACTAAGGATTCCTTAAAGAAAACTTTGAAATAACCGACTTTATGATCAAAGTAAGATTTTTTTCTTTAATTTTGGGTCCACGGAAATCTAAGATCAAAGAACGCAGCTTTAAAATCCCAAAAAGAAATATTATTTTGCCAGTAACTCGGCCCAGAGTTTGGTTTAAAGAATTTAAAAATATAGATCTTCTATAAAGAAGATAATTGCTCTCCAAACCCCAATTATAATAATTTTTTTAATATTTTAAAATTCGGTTTTAAAAATAATTCTTTTGATTCGAGACCCGCCATTTTTTTATCAAGAGCTAATATTCCCGATACTTCAATAATAATTCTTTTTATTCTTTTGGGAATTTATGGCTCTTCTCTTGATATAAGGAACCTCTTTTTTTATCGAGAAGAAAAATTCCCCAAACTCCACTAATAATTCTTTTAATTTTTTAAGGTTAATTTTTAAGAATAGTTCTCTTGATTCAAGATCCGCTTATTTTTATCAAGAAGTAATATTCCCGAGGCTCCAACTATAATTATTTTTTTCATATCTTAAAAATCATTTTTGGAGATTTATTCTTGATTCAAGATCTCCCTTTTTTTATCAAGAAGTAATATTCCCGAAACTCCAGTAATAATTATTTTTGGTATATTATGGAAAATCACGGCGCAAAATAATTTTCTTTATCTTTAAATAATTCTCTTGATTCGACATTTCCCTTTTTTATCAAGAAGTATTATCCCCGAGGTTCCAGTATTCATTTTTCCATATTTTTTAACTCATTTTTAAGAATATTTCTCTTGATTCAAGATCCGATTATTTTTATCAAGAATTAATATTCCCGAAACTCTAATAATAATTATTTTTATCATATTTCGGAAATCCATTTCTCAAAATAATTCTCTCTCTCAAGATCCGCTTACTCTTCATAAAGAAATTTTACCCCCAACTCTTGGGATTCTTAAGGGACTTTATTTAATTTGCAAAAAAAAAAGAAATTCATGCCTGAAAATCTGCAGGGGTTTGCTTATTTGAGCTCCTTAATTTAAGGAGGTGAGCCAAGCATTCAAGGGCCTTTAGAGGGTTAAGCCGCCGTTCAAATGTAGACAATGCAGCAGATGATCACGTAGAAGGCCATGTAGAGGGTGATGCCGAAGGTGGTGAAGAAGGCGATCGCCCGCGTCGGCTGGGGCAGAGGAACCACCGCATAGACGAGCGTGTGGAGCAGCCGGCCGATGGCGCCGATGCGGATGAGCAGCTTGGCGGTCAGGGCATGCGGTCCGGTGGCCACGAAGCCCAGGGACATCAGCAGAAAGGGCAGAACGTTCTCCAAGTCATTGCGATGGGCCCTGAGGGATGGGCGAGAGGTGAAAGGATCCCTCTCATCCTGGGGATGCTTACCTGCGGACGCGCTCGACTTGGGGGTCGCCGAAGCGGACCTCGTGGGTCCTGCCCATGCGCAGGTCCTCGGGGTTGGCGAAGGTCTTGGTCTTCATGCGCTGCATGGCCGTCAGCAAGGACATGACCAGCAGCTTCACCACCAGCAGGCTGCTCCAGAACAGGTAGCAGGCGAACACGGAGTTCGATTTGGTGAGCAGGGCCGCAGGACCTGCTGTCGCAGTGGTGTTGTCCATCATTTTGAATCTTTCCTTTTGGTGGCTGGCAGGCAACTGAGGTGAATCGGCCGGGCGAGCCTGGCCAGACGGTGGCCTAGAGCAGTTGTTGGTGTTCCCAGGACTTGCTAAGCAGCGAGGAGGCGTCAATTATTGATGAAGAGCCCCTCCCATTTTTTTTATATTCAATGGAACAATTTACATAAGGTAATTAGGCGGCGGGAAATCGGCGCCATCGACGCCCGAGTCGCACGCCAATTCGACATCAGGACGAGCGGCGGCTCAACGGCCCACATTAAAGGGTTCGAAGTCCTGAATGAGATCTTGAGATTAAAGAGGCCCGAAGTTCTATTTTTGTAATGTCACGCGAACTACGCACTTTTTTTGGGGCTCCAATTCAAAGCCAAGCGCGAGAAGAAATCAAGGACAGGCAGGTCCTTGGACTGCGGGGGAGACACTAACAATCCAATAATACCCAGGAAGGTGGCTGCAGGCCTACTGCAGATCTCCAATCCTCCGAAAATATCTCTATAAGAAAAACTCTTTCCTCTACAAATGTTTCGAAATTCGAAGGCAGAAAAAGAATTGGTGAGGACCTAAAAGTGCCCTAAGCGTCCTCATAAACTGCTTAGCTACCAGAAAACTTAAGGAACCCAGAAGACCATATACGAGATCCTCTAATATTATTGAAAATTGGGCTCTACCTCAGACTCAGATCCTTAGTTGCCAGAAAACTGAAAGATTCCCGGACAGAAAAATAGATTTTTCTTAAATATTTTTCATTAATCGAATCTAAGTTAGGATCTCTGAAGGATTTTGTGTATCTCACATATCAGGATTCCTTGAGTAACCTTATAAAATGCTTGGATCTACCAGAAAACGTAAAGATTCCAGAACAGAAAAGAATTCTCCCTTAAATATACTTCAATAATTGATTCTAATTTGGGATCTCTTAGGTATCAACATTTTTTGAGCAACCTTATAAAATACTTAGCTCTACCAAGAAACTAAAAGATTCCAGAAGTGTAAATTAGATATTCCCCACATATTAAAAAATAATTGAATCTAACTTGGGATCTCGTAGATATCAGGGTTCTTTAAGGAATCTTATAAATTGGTTACTCTACCAGGAAACTAAAAGATTACTGAAGTGTAAGAAAGATTTTTCCCCCCGTATTATTGGATGCTTTAGTTTTAGTTGGGGGTTCCCAATAAATATCTTTCAACTTCAGTAAATTAAAGAAGTATAATTTCTCAGTCTCTCTCAGTCTTGTTAATAAACTCATTTTGTCTGATTGAGATCATCCTAGCGAATCCCAAAAGATCTGACTGAACCTTATGGCCGACGAGTTCCTTGGGTTCCAATTGAAATCGTGGGAAGGTTTCTACTCCTTCAAACTCATCACACCCCCAAAAACTGTCAAATTGACTATTCCAAAACAATTAACTTCTTTTGTCTAACGGATTCGACTTGGGATCCCTGCCGCCGGCTTCTTGGGGACCTTAAAGTGTGCGCCGCCCTTGGCGTTTGTGGACTTAATCAGAAACCAAAGTCCGGTGGTGAAATACCGGGAAGTTTTGGATGATTTGGTCGGAATCGGCAGACCTTCGTCTATCGGGCCAGACGAGTTAATCTAGAAGTCCCCAGACGGGCCGCTCTCGACGTTCTTTGGCCGAACCAGAAATAGTACCGCCCATGGGAATTACGTAGTCAACCAAGTTGATCTTTGATCGGCACTCCCCTTCCCCCCACCCCTCCCATTCTAAATTTAGGAGAACAAAACCAGCGAAGGTGGGGGAGCGACCAAAGGGGACTTTTGTGGTTGCCAAGAGTGTGTGGCATCGAACCGGCATGGAATTTTCTCAATACCAACCGACCGGCAGCAGCGCAGCCGTCGTCGTCGTCGTCATCACGCAGGCAGCGACGTCAACGGCGACGCGTTGAAAGTCCAAAGTCCGACCAAAAAAAACAAAACGTCGCCGCCTCGCCTGTTATGGATTTGTTGACGCAGCCACACACGCACACTCACTGGGGGAGGGGGGGCCAGACGACGGCGAACTGACCGACAATGACGACGGGCCGGCCGGCCGGCCAGACGGAAAGTGCGAGGAGGCAATAAATTAAAAAAGTAAAATAACAAAACAGCAAAAAAGGCAAATCGGAGTAGTCAGACGGTCGCCGGTTTGTGCTGGGATAGCAACTATTATCGATAATTATCGAGTTTATATCCATCGATTTGGGATGCACAACAGCCGATGGAACTTTTTGGTCTGTAGAAGATCTTGGGGCACAGGGAAGGGGTAAGGGGAAACTTAATCAAAGATCGGCTGGGGAGCTGAAAAACAAACAAAAACTAAAGAATTCATTATCTCTGCAAGGGAAGCTTTCTTAATAACCAAGAACTTTAAACTTGGAATTGAAATAAAATCTTCTGGTCTGTGGATTTTACAAGATCTTGGGAGATATGGAAGATCACTCGGATAACATACTAAAATCGCAGTGATCTCTAATCTCTGAAATGAAATAAAGCTGTTTCTTGGGAACCTTTCCGAATAACCAACTAAAAGAAAACCTTCCGGTCGGTTGATTTTACAAGATCTTGAGAGAGATCGAAGATCAGCCGGATAACTTTAAATACTAAATCTTTTCTAAAAGGTTTCTAACGCTGGAGAGATGGGTTGAAATTGACACCGTTTCTCGGGAACCTTTCTGGATAACAAGATCTTTAAGATCTATAAATTATAAACTGAAATACAAGATCTTGAGAGGGATCGAAGATCAGCCGGATAACTAATGAAATCGCAGGCCTCCTGATCTCTCCTGATCAATTTCCAATGCTGAAGAGATGGACTGAAATAGAAGCCGTTTCTGGGGAACCTTTCTGAATAACCAAGAACTGAAATACAAGATCTTGAAAACGCAGATCTCATGATCTCTTCGGAGAGATTTCGAACGCGTGAGAAATGAGCTGAAATTGAAACCGATTTTCGGGAACCTTTCTGAATTACCAAGATCTTTAAACTTTATAAACTTGGAGCTAAAACCAGGCCGCTCTATTTCTACCGATTAGAAAGTTGGGCTGAAATTTATATAGTTCCTTGGGTGCCTCTATTATATATATACCAAGACTTTTAATCCTAGATTACCTAATTTCGAACTTGAGGATTGTCTTTCGAGAACTTCTATATAATCCCAATTCTTTTACACGTATACCAAATTTGATTAGAACTTAGGGGTTTTTTCAAAGACCGCAGAAATCTTTTAGCTTTGTGTATAAAAAATCACGAGTTTTCCATCATCGCTGTAATTTTCCTCAAGGAACTTAAAACCTTCGACTTGCCCTCCACCATCAAAAGTTTATTAGTATTAAATTTCAAAGAACTAAGTAAATAATCCGCTTCCCAAATATTTATTTATAGAACCCCAAAAACCTTCTACCTGAACAATTCTTTATTTATTTATTGAAGAACTCTGGACTTTCTTGGTGGAAAATCCCACGTTCCTGGGTCCCCCAGCAAAGTCCCACACACAAACTTGTTTATTTCCTCAGCTGAATTTCATCAGTTCTTGTGAGAAATTCTTATGGAACCCTCGCCCGAAGCCACGTCAGAGTTTGAGTCAAAGTTTCTGGCCTTCAGTTTATAAGTTTCAGCCAACCAGCGGAACGACCGGCGGGCCACTCACCGCTCTGAATCAAAACGGAATAAGAATCTCGGCTGATAAGGTCGACTGCCCGCTATCAACCGGGCCGATTTCTGCTTTCTTACCCAACAAACAGTTGGCCAATTAAAGCGAAATAAAAACAAAGCTTTTAAGTAAATCCAAATAAACGAGATAAATACGCGATATTATTTCCTTTCATGCCCTGAAACTTGATAGTTTACAGCAGAGCATATGAGGTTTGTTTGGGTTCCCTGAAATCGGGGAGTTTCTGCCAGAAGAAACTTCAAATAAACAAGTGAAAGATATTCTGATATATCTGGATATAAATATGGTATACAATTCTATATAGTATAGAGCGATAAAGAGTTGGGGTTCCGATTCTTTCAAGACCCTTTCGAAGCCCTTTAGATAACATATTTTATTGTGTTTTATTTGTTCGGAGATTTATAAGAACAGTTGTAGCATTAAAGTCTTCAAGATAAGACTGAAGATTATGAACGATTACGAGCTATATAAAAAATGGATATATATATGAAAGAGAAGCTAAGAGTCCATAAAAGTATATTCCTTGCATTTCTTTCTGGGGATCTCCAAAGATCCCAAGATTAGATTTCTTTTGTCAATCCTGCTAAATTCCTTAAGTATTCTAGGGGTCAAAGGTAGAATAAAGTAGGATTTGATGGCTTTATTTCATTATATTCTCCATGAAGAAACACTTAGATTCCTTTTGGTAGGCTTCCTTTGGTAGACTTAGATTTATCGTGGCTGGTAGATTCCTTAAGTATTCTTGGTAGGATATAGTATGATAGGATTCTATAGTAACTGATAGATTCCTTAAGTTCTTATTCCAGTTGTTAAAGGAATTTCATGGAACTAAGAAAGGTTCCTCCACCGCTTCGTACACTCTATTACAGGATCTTTTCTACTTCCCTTAAAAAAAGAGTATACAGCATTCGTTGCTTCCTTTATCGAGCCATAAAGTCTGAAGACCGAAATATGAAGTCGACACAGCGAACAGCCGTCGCCGTCATCGCCGTAATCATGCACTTAGCGGAGTACTTAAAATAAATTGATAGCCCTACCCCCTCCCCCCTCCCCCTCGTCATACTGCCCCATGCAATCGACCTCTTTCAAGCACCGAAAAGTTAAGAGTAAATAAAAGACAAAGTCGAGCAAAGTCTGACCGGGAATAGGAGTCATCGTCGCGTTGGCTTCCGTCGATTTCGATAAAAAAAAAATGAGTTTATTCCTGGGTTATTTTTTTCCAGACAAACTTTGGACTGCCAGAGGACCTGCCGTTAGGCCCCGGGCAAGATTTACAATGGGCCCACCCCATAAACCGTCGGCCCGATAACAACCGGCGGTCGTCTGGGCGAAATCTGTGTAATCTTTGTAATCGAAATCAGGGTTGCGTTGGCCGTTGGCTTATCGGCCGGCAAAGGGCTGCGGTGGCCTCGATAGACAGACAGCGGCGGGAGACTTTGACCGGCGTCGAGTATTTTTGGATTTTATGACGACGCTACTAAATTTCCCGGTAGTGGGGGCCCCGCCCCCTTTAGTCACACAGACCGGGCGGACTTTGGCCATCCCGACGTTCGAATGTCCTGCAAGCAACTGAAGTGCAATTTCCGAATTCTCTCTAGGAAATCTTGAGATTAAAGAGGGAGTGGGGGGGGGCGCGTCTTATCGTTGGGGCGTTCAAAGGTCGCGCACACGAACTCACGAAGAATTTGCGTGCCCACAGAGGGCACACATTGTATTCGGATCGACAGCCGACAGCGGACAGCCGACAGACGCCGTTGATAATGCATAAAGTTCTAAGTACGGACGGTCGGTCGGTCGGTCGGCCGACTTTCGGTCCAATAAAACCCATAGAAAATGCCCCTCGGGGAGGCGATACAGGCGCCTGCTCAACGGTAATCTAGTTGTCAAGCAAACCAATTCACGATCTCTCCCCCACCCCCTCTCTCCCGCTCTCTGGTGTTTGTGAAAAATGCGTTTCGTCTGCTTTGACAGGTCGAGTGGAAATGTTGTAATACCCAAAGTCCAAACTGGGGGGCCTCTGACAAAGCGCAACGGTATTTGCACAGACCCGCAACGCAACTGCACATGGCGCGGTCGTAATACTGGAAACCCTATCAAGACCACAGTAACTCCAGCCAGTCAACGCACCCACTTTATAGAGACGGGATGGGATTTCATTGTCAGGGAAGATTTATGTTGAAATATTTCAGTTTCTTTTGAGTGACTATTGAGGTTCCTTGAGTTCTGATCTATAGACTAAGAAATCGTTCTTAGAGAGCTCTTAAGTTTTTAGTTAATGGCTGTAAATGGGCTACTCGAATATTTCAGTATGTGACTTTTGAGGTTGTTTAAATTTTGATCTATAGACTTTGGGATTCTTATAGAGCTCTTTACTTTCTACTTGATGGCTGTAACTGGGCTTCATATGCCTTGATATACGAGTCTTGAATGAGTTTTATTTCCCATTAAGTGACTGTTGCGGTTCTTTAAATTTTGATCTATTGAATTTCGTATTTTATGTAATAGAGCTCCCAACTTTTTACTTGCTTTATAAGCCTTAAAATACGAGGCTGCGATGAGTCCTGCTCTAAGATTTAATTTTCTTTTAAGTGTCTTTTGCGGCTCTTTAGATTTTGATCTATAGACTACACATTAGTTCATATAGAGCTCTAAACTTCTTACTTGATGGCTGTTGATGGCTTTATAAGTCTGAAACTACGGGACTTCGATGAGTTTACATTTTCTTTTAGGTGTCTCTTGGGGCTCTTTAGATTTTGATCTATAGAATTTTGTATTCTATAGAATAAGCTCTTAGCTTTTTACTTGATTGCTGTAAATAGGACTTTTAGCTTAGAAGCTTAGGAGCTTATTTTATTTCCTTTTAAGAGAGTTGCGGTTGGGGTTCCTTAAATATTGATCAATAGACTTGGGAATTTCTATCTTTGGCCTGTGTTTAGCTTTTATAGAGCTCTTAACTTTTAACTCGAAGCTTGTAATTGTGTCTTTTAACTTCGAAGCTTTACAAGTCTTGAAATACAGACACAGGATTTATATCTCCCAACCCGTCAGCTTTAAGGGCTTAAGAGTTTTGCTTAAGAAGAACTTCAAGAACTTAAGAACATCCTAAAATTCTTTAGGAAATCGCTTGTCTTTGGTAATCGAAAGTCTTTATTAACTGAAATTCTAGTATTCTATTTAACTTTCCTTTCTTTCTCTCCATCTCTTTTTCTCTCTTTATCGCTTTCATTCATATCCTCACTAGATTGTTCTATAAGTTTCTTTGCTTCTCTTCGATAAAACCTCCCTCATTTCTCTCTTATTTGATTATCTCAAAATATAGACCATACGTACTCCTCTAAGATTTATTAAGAAAGCTTTGTAACACTGATGCCGCTTGGCAGGTCCACGTAGTTTCTGTCGGCGATTGTAGACTTTTGACGTTCACTGTCAGCGGCCGCCGTCAAGTGCATACGGTTCATCATTTTTGCAGCTACCTAGCCCCCCCTCCCTCCACCCACCAGTAACACAAGCAATTTTAAAAGTCCAAATGCGCCCCTCCCCCTGGCATTTGTTCGCAGCAACTTTATCGCTCTCAGAAGCCGCAGCAGAAAGAGAGAGCGAGCGAGCGAGAGAGAGAGAGAAACGACGATCGCTGCTGCGCGGCTGCTATCGTCGTTTGCGTCGCCGCCGCCGCCGTCGCCGTCGGTCGCCTCATAATAAACCCGACGCGCAGTCGACAAATCAGTCAGAAACGTGTCGAGTGAGCCAGCGAACAGACGTCTCCGGAGCGCCAGACAAACGAACGTAGAAGAAGAAGAAGCGAAAGAAACCCCAAAGTGGTGGACTGAATTTTTTTTTCTAGTTTTGTTGTGCGAAAACCACACACACACACACTAATACACACGCAGAGATAATTGGTGTTTAAGCGGTTTTTTGTAAAAGTGCCGTTAACCAAAAAAGTGCTGAAATTTTTTTTCAACTTTAAAAAGTGAAAACCGAATTGATAAGCAAAAAACTTAAAACCCCCCAAAAAAGAAACTCAAACAGGCAACGATGGCCAGTGCAGAAAATAAAAACGCCACAGCCAACGGCACCAACAGCAACAGCAACGCCCTCGACCAGCCCAAGGATGCGCAGAGCCTTCTGCCGCATCTCGAGTCGCTCGAGAGGATCATCAAATTGCCGGTTGTCGGTGCGGCTTGGGATAAATCACAGGACGTCTATGGCAAAGTGAAGGGTAAGTTCTTGAAAAAAAAATGGCCGGCGGGGGTGCATTGAACTCGCGGCTGCATAACGGGCCCGGCGCAGTGCAGTTGGCAGAGCGCAACAACCGTTGCCCAACGCCAGCAGCGCTGCCCACACACACAGGCGAAAAAAAAAACTCAACTATGGCAAAATTTTGTTAGTGCAATCGACTAAATCGAGTTGTAGTGTGTGTGGGGAGAGGGGGAGGGGGGCAGTACAGTTGGACACTGGGAAAAATTCTTAAGCAAATTGAACTCAATTGAAGTCAATTGGCGAATTGCTGCTGCCCAC
>JBAMCP010002801.1:0-10313 GCA_037075105.1 Lissocephala sabroskyi | reverse complement strand
CTGTTAACGCTCGGCTCGCAATGCGGACACTTAAGTTGAACAACAGCCAGTGCGGAGCAAAATGTTAAGTTAAAAGTGGTAGCTTGGATTTATAAAACTTTTTGTGCTTACCTTTTTAAAAACAAGAACTCTAGAAGAATTGGTAACTTAGAGGATTTGAAAAATATTATTTATGCAAAAAAACATCCCTGGCTTAACATTTCTTCTGGCTCCGAACCAAGTTGGCAGCGCCGCCCTCCAATCAGCTGTTTCGGCGCCAAAAACACCTGCTGTTTGCAATATGTAAGAAATTTGTTTTAAGTTTAAAAAATGAGTTTATTAGCGCGTTTGCCCGGCTGCTGGCGGCCCGGAATCACACCTGCCTTAAGCTATAGCCTCAACTATGCTCACCCAACCAGCGAGAAACGCTATCAACCCTCACAAACACGTTCGTTATCCACCGAACTCCATGTAAGTTTCCATTTCCCTGCTTACATAAAAAACTTAAATTTTCTTGCTTTTTAATGAATAGAATGCCGCTGGAATGGTGGGCTTCTGGCAGACGCTGTCGAACAGCACGCCCGTGGCCTATATGCAGGAGGCCCTCACCCAGATCCATGACGTAAGCGGCCTGCCCTGGTGGGGCTCCATTGTCCTGTCCACGTTCCTGTTCCGCGGCCTTGTCACCTTGCCGCTGACCGTCTACCAGCACAAAATCACCGCCCGCATAGAGAAAATCACCCTCGAAATGCCCGCCATTGTGGAGGAGCTGAAGCGGGAAGCGGCCATGGCCAAGCACAAGTTCAAATGGTCCGACAAGCAGACCCAAGCGGTCTACCGGCGCTCGGTGGGTGGCCAAATCAGCAACCACCGACTCGCATAGCTTATGTTTGATCCTTTCAGATAAAAAAACAATGGCAGAACTTAATTATCCGGGACAACTGCCATCCCATGAAGACGCTCATTGTGCTTTGGGGCCAGATTCCCCTGTGGATCTTCCAGTCGGTGGCCCTGCGCAATCTCGTCTACCTGCTGCCCGATCCCACCGCCGTCAAGGCCCAAATCATAGCCACCGAGCTGACCCTGGGTGGCTTTGGCTGGATCCCCAACCTCACCCTGGTTGACAGCTCCTATATCCTGCCCGTGGCCCTGGGCCTCATCAACCTCAGCATCATCGAGCTGCAGTCCATGGCCCGCACTCGCCCGCCCACCCGCCTCCAGAACATCATCAACAATGTGTTCCGCGGCCTCAGCGTGGTGATGGTGCCCGTGGCCTGCACGGTGCCCTCGGCTCTGTGCGTCTATTGGGTGGCCTCCAGCGGCTTTGGCTTGGCCCAAAATCTGCTAATGCTCTCGCCGGAGGTGCGCCGGGCTGTGGGCATACCCAAGACCAAGACTGAGCTGGACCAGCCCTACGCCCAGATCTGGCAGAAAATCCAAACCCGAGCGCAGCTCAAGTGAAGTTGGAGAAAAGATCATAAAAACATCAGTCAAGTTTTCCCTGCTTAAAGGCAAACAACTCGTAAATAAAAAAGAAATTTCCAGCCTCTCGCGGATGATGTAAATCCCCCGCCGCGCCAGAGGAAACAACAATTCAGAAAATATGTTGGGTTTTGCCCTCCCCAACAGACAAATATAAACAATTGCGACCTGATAAGCCCGCCCGCCCGCCTGATAACCGCTGCAGCCCCGAAGCTGCCGCAGCCCCAGTCAAAGCTCAATTAGTTCCCGCCGCGTCCACATCGCTCGCGCTTAATTCCGATCAAAAATAAATTAGCATGCCCGCTCAATTGGGCCGCGCCTCCTTGCCGGCCCTTTGGTTCCCGCTGCTCTCGATTGTAAGTGGCTGAAAATTTGGCTGGATCAATTTCGCCTTTTTAACGTCGCATTTCGGGCAGCTCCACGCAGCGGCAGGTTATCAGCCCGAGGCCTGGGGGTTATCATCACCCGAGGAATACTTCACGGCCTGCCCGGCGGACTTCTCCGGGCTCCTCCCGTATGCCTACGACTGCCAGCGGTTTGTGAACTGCCACTTGGGCAGCTCCACCATCCAGAGCTGTGCCCCGGGCACGGCCTTCAATCCCCGCCTGAGTCAATGCGATCGGCCGCAGAATGTGCCGAACTGCGGCAGCCTGGCTGTCCTGGGGGCTCCTCAACCCGCAGAGCCTCAAAGGTCCTCGCGGCTGCTGGAGCCCAGTGATGGCATTGCCTGCCTGCCGGGGCTGGTGGGCCTGCAGCCTCATCCCACGGACTGTGGCAAGTTCCTTAACTGCAATCGCGGCCAGGCGGTGGTGCAGTCCTGCGGTCCCGGCACGGCCTACAGCGCTGTCCTGATGACCTGCGATCATCGCCACAAAGTGGACTGCGGCCAGCGGAGCTTTGCAGCAGATTCAGGTGAGTAAAGGGAGAGAAAAAAGGAAGCGTTTGAGGTCCTTTTTATCGCCTTTTCTAGTCTCTTTTGCTTTTGATTGCCTTGGGCTTTTTGTGAACTTTGCTTTTGGGTTTTTTGTCGGCTTTTCTGCTTTCCATATTTCGCTGACCTCTGAACTGAAGTCCTTAAGGGTGTCAGAATCTCCAAAAGCTTTCTCATTATTTCCCTCCGATCTTTAACCTTCATTTCCCATAACATTTCCAGGACTTGAATGCTTTCATTCTCATTCAAAATTGATCTGAATAGATCATTCCAGCAAGGACCTTAGAAGCCTTTTCTCCTTTCTTACCCTTACCCAAATAATTCACAGCTTTCTCATCCTCACAGATTCCGGCAAATTCTTCCCTCTCCATCCTTTTTTCATTCGCTTCTTACCCATCATCGGACATCCCATTATCTCTCCCTCAATTCTACATATCCTTTGGCTTTCTCTCCTGTTTTCTCTTCCGCTTTCTCCGCTGCTTTCCCTCTGCCTCTTCAGGTCTCTTTCAGTTTCCAACTGATTCCCTTCTGCTTGCCTCCCTTAGCCGCTGCTTCCCAAATCGAAGACCTCCTTTGTCCCGAGACCGACAGCGGTGCTTTTGTGCATCCTTTCGATCAGACAAGGTTCCTTCAATGCCAATCGGGACTGACTGCGGTCCAGAACTGCGGCCCCAACGAGGTCTTCAGCCTGCCGAGGCTGGAGTGCCGCCCCAAACTCCAAACGAACTACACCGAATTCGTGCCCCACACGGCCTCCAAATTCGGCCAGGAGTACTGTAAGTCCTTTGGATTAAATCCTGCCGTGGTGGTAATTTCGGTGCGATTTTCGCAGCTCTCATGCTGGACAAATGCCCGCCGGGCATGGAGGGGAATTTCGTGTATCCCTTCGATGCTTCGAAGTTTGTGAGCTGCGCGGGGGACGGCAAGCTGACGATCCTGGACTGCCCGGCCGGCCTGATCTTTAACCTGCGCTTTGGTAGCTGCCAGTTCCACAGCCACGCTGCCCAATCCGAGCGCGTCCAGGGCTGCAGTGTGGATTTGGCGGCCTTCAAGGAACGTGAGTTAGCCCAAGGAAAGCGAAACTTTGATTTTAAGTCCTGCCCACAGCGGAAGGAGCTGACCTTGATTTGTCGTCGTGTCCTGCACACGCCAAGGGCGCCTACCCGCATCCCTTCCACAGCGGCTCCTACCTCCTGTGCAAGGACAGCGTCCTGGAGGTGAAGTACTGCCCGCTGGGCTTTGATTTCAGTTTGTCGCTGGGCAAATGCAAGGACCGGAAAAGCCTGGCGAGCTTTGACCATTCAGGCAGTCGGTTCGACAGTCCTGGTAAGCCGGCAGGTCCTTCTCCTTCAGTTGCTCACCTGCTACCTCTCTTAGGTTATGGCAACCTGGTGAACTGTCCGCCAGGATTTTACGGGGATTTTCTGTACCCCTTCGACCGCTCGCAGTTCATCAGCTGCCAGGCCGGCGGCTCGAGCCTGCAGAGCTGCGACTCAGGCTGGGTTTTCAATACCCAGCAGCGATCCTGCGAGCCTGACAGTCGCCCGAGGAACGGCCACTTGGAGTGGCAGCTGCCAGTGGAGCAGCCGGCGGTTGAGTGTCCTCCAGGCTACACCGGCCTGCTTGCCCATCCCCAGGACTGCACGAAGTATCTGCACTGCTCGAATGGCCAGACGGAGGTGGAGTCCTGCCTGCCGGGCACGGCCTGGAGCCGGGAGATGGAAGTCTGCGAGCTCCGCGACAAGGTCAACTGCCAGCTGGAACCGCAGGCCGAGCCAGGCTACCGTCTTAAATGCCCCGCGGGGGTCTACGGGATCTTCGCCCATCCCTTCAATGCCCGCGGTTATCTTCGATGCTCCAATGGCCTGACCCTGGTTCAGGAATGCCCCAAGGACCACCTCTTCAGCCTGTCCAGGGGCTACTGCCTGCCGCTGAGCTTGGTGCCGATCAGCGACCGCGTGACCTTGATGGAAGGCCCAGCCGAGCAGCAAAGTGAGTGGCCCTGAATTTGCCAGGACGATGGCCACCCGCTGACCTTTTGTCACTTCCAGCGCTGAGCTGCCCGAGGCAAAAAACCGGGCACTTTGTCTACTCCTTCGACTGCTCGAAGTACCTCAAGTGCGAGGCGGCTGGGCGTGTCCAGCTGCTCATGTGTCCCAACAGGATGGTGTTCAGTGTGTCCCGTTTGGGTTGCCTGCCCGCGCGGCATGTGCGGCGCGAGGATCGCATGTTCAGCTCGGAGGAGCTGCAGGCCTACATGGCCTGGTGGGCGGAGTGGCGGAAGGACTTGATGACCACGGCAGTCAGTTGTCCTCCAGGGGTTTATGGGATGTTTCCGCATCCTTTGGTGGCCAGCCAGTTCCTCAGTTGCCGGCCGGACGGCGCTCAGGTCTACGATTGCCCGGAGTTTGCGGTTTTCAGTTTCTCGCGGCGCCTTTGCATGACTGAGGTGAACATCCAGGATCGCTGCGACTACGACGACATGGCCATTGCAGGTCCTTTGAGTCCCCTTAACCCTCAGATCTTCGCCTGCTTTCTTTGAAATTAAAAAATCTCCTCTTTCCAGCTGCTCGGGAGCCCAAGGCCCAAATCCCAGGCAACCGCTGGAGCGACATGAACATGCAGCGGCCCCAGGGCTTTGGGTATGAGGACCGCCAGCAATCGGTGCCTTTGGACAGTCAGTGGTCAGGCAGCTCCCACGTCCCGGCCCAGCCCACCCACAGTGTCGTCTACGAGGAAGGCTCCCTGCAGCCCAACCGCCAGCGCCAGTCCCAGACGACAGTCTACCGGACGCCCCTGGCCCCCATGGCCCCCACCCCGCAGGTTTACTACACCGAACCCGTGGAGAGCAACGAGCAGGATCGCCAGAACTTCGGCCGTGAGCTGGGCCACCAGAATCCCTGGCAGAGGCAGCCCGACCGCCGACCCATAGACCACGGGGAGGACCAGCAGCCGCCCCACTGGCGGGGAGTCAGTCGACCCAACGAAGCTTCCAATTTGTATGGCGGCCTCCAGCCACCGGGTCAGCCCACCAGACCAGCGCCGGGGGAGCCTGACCGCCGCCGACCCACTGACTTCGGAGAGGACCAACAGTCGCTCGGCAGCGGGCAGCAGTCGAGGAGGCAGCCGCCCGATTGGCGGGGAGTCGGCCAACCCCACGATCCTTCGAATTTGTATCCCACCACCACCAGCCGCTCTCCGGTGATCAGACCCTTCCCAGGGGAGCCTGACCAGGAGCCGTGGAGGCAGCCGCCCGTCAGCCGACCCAACGATGCTTCGAATTTGTATGGCGGCCTGCAGCCACCGGCCCATCCCACCCCCACCACCAGCACCACACCCTCTTACCCGAATCCCTGGGAGGAGCAGGCCGCAGGACAAAGCCCCTTGGACTTGGATTTCGAACGGCCGGAAACAGATCCCCGCCTGTGGCTGCCCATGCTCACCAACCGCACGGTGGTAACCACCACCGCCCGCAGCATCCAGATTTACCCGCGTGTGGATCACCAGGCCACGCCCCACTACAGTCCCTCGTACGCGGCAGTGGCCCATTCGCGGGACAACTCCTGGCAGAAGGTCCCTGCCACCTCCACGCTGCCGCCCCAGCAGCCCCTCGATGAAGAGGACTACGAGGACTGGACTCCCGTCGAGGCCACCACGCCCAGCCAGAGGCGTGGACTGGAGCCGCCGCCTTTTAACCACCACTTCTACAATCCTGTGGAGGCAGCCCGGGCCGCTCCCACCAACGATCCCCTGGCCAAGACGCCCATGAGCGATGCCCTGAAGCTGCTGCTGCGGCCTTACTTCAACCACACGGGCACGGCCGACGGACAGACCGCCCAGCAGGCCGAGTCGCACATAATGTCGCTGATCGAAAGGACTTCGACCACCACAACCACCCCGGCCAGCACCAGTCGACGGAGCTCCCGGAAAAGTCCAGACGACGATGCGGAAATAATCGAGGCCGGCGAGCAGAGCTTCCTGGAGGAATACGACACGAACAATGGCTCCGGGGAGGCCATGAGCAGCACCACCAGCAGGACAACCACCACTAGCACCACAACCACGCCCAGCACGACAACCACCACCCAGAGGAGCTTTGGGCGGCCCCAGGAGTCGGGAAGGCAGCAGCACAGCCGCTGGTACCATGACAGGCATCCGGAGCTGCCGAGTCCTTTCGAGGAGGAGCCTTCCCACCACCGCTGGCACCACCACAGGCAGCCCTTCAAGCACAACGAAGACTTCCATCGCCGCCATCCCGAGCTGCCCCAGCCTGACCAGCATCACCATCAGCACCACAGTAACTGGTTCAAATGGCCGAAGGTTTCTGGTGGCACAACCGAGGCCACGCCGCCGCCAGTGGAAACCACAACGACCAGCACTCCGCGTCCGCCCAACGTTGCCTCGCGCAGCAACTTCAATGACGAGAAGTCCGCAGTTCCCAACTCGGACTACGCAGTGCGGCTGGCCGGCGGCGAGTCCATGCACATGGGCCGCGTCGAGGTCAAAGGTGAGTGGTTGAATAATCCCAGCTTCTGATTAATGCTTTGCCCTCCAGTCAACGGCAGTTGGGGCCTCGTGTGCGACGACAAATTCGGCCTGCGGGATGCCGATGTCGTCTGCCGGGAGCTGGGCTACAAAATGGGCGCCAGTGAGGTGCGCGGCGCCTCCTTCTACCCAGCCAGAGAGCAGGACTTCTTCTACGCCATGGACGAGGTGGAATGCCAGGGCAACGAGTCCTCCCTCAAAGACTGCCCTTTCAAGGGCTGGAAAATCCACAACTGCGGGCCCGACGAGGTCGTCGGCCTCGTCTGCAAGGTTCCCCAGCTCAAGTGCCCCAACAACCTGTGGCTCTGCGCCACCTCCAAGGAGTGCATACCGCCGGCCTTTGTCTGCGACAACACCCCGGATTGTGCCGACCTCTCAGACGAAAGTGAGCTCGTCTGCAAGGTGAGCAGGCCCAGAATCATTGAAGCTTTCTAACCGGGGAAGTTTTTCCTTTGCAGGCTCCCATCAAGTACCGTTTGGAGGGCGGTCGGGGTCCTCATGAGGGCCGCTTGGAGGTCAGCTTCCATGGTGTCTGGGGCAGCATTTGTGATGACGATTTCAGCCCGAAGGCTGCCCAGGTGGCCTGCAATTCCCTCGGCTTCTATGGACCTGCGGTGAGTGAACTTTCAAGCACGAAAAGCAAAGCTCGATGGTCTTAATCCTTAGATTTTTAATATGCCACGTGATTCACGCACGACCTACAAAAAGATCTCGAATTATCATTAACTTTCCATTGACTCACATACGAATTTGTAAGACGCTTTTACAGCTTTCTTCGTAACTTACTCACGCTTCACGCACGCCATTAAAAAGCTCTAGATTTTCCATTGAAAAGTAATCTGAAGCCCTTAATCCTTAGTTTTTTTATGTGCCCCGTGAAAGATCTCGGATTTTATCTTGATCTCTCCTTAGTTTTATT
The DNA here is from genome assembly GCA_037075105.1 of Lissocephala sabroskyi. Lineage (NCBI taxonomy): Eukaryota > Metazoa > Arthropoda > Insecta > Diptera > Drosophilidae > Lissocephala > Lissocephala sabroskyi. Next base: position 2,457 of record JBAMCP010002801.1, on the reverse strand, counting down.
GTATTCCACGTGACTCACGCATGATTTTGTAAGACACTATCACAGCTTCCTTCGTGACTTACTCACGCTTCACGCACGCTCTGAAAAAAGCTCTCGATTTCTTATTGAAAACCCAATCGGATCCTCATAATACCAAGCTCCAAAAATATATCCTGCGTGATTCTCGCATGACCTTAGACGTCATTGGAGCTTCCAACTTCTCATGCTCTTCTCACTCAAATGTTGATGTCTTTATCGCGCGTGACTCACGCAAGCTTTTAACAACTTCAAGCCTACGATTTCTTTACTGAAAGCCATGAAATCCTTTCCTTGTTCCCGCACTTTACTCACGCGTGACTCACGTTACTATCTCGTATGCTCTGCAGAAGATCGAAAGGAACATTTTCGGCCCGGGCAACGGTCCGATTTGGCTGGACCAAGTCCGCTGCTTCGGCAATGAGTCGAGCCTCGACAAATGCCAGCACTGGAATTGGGGCGAGCACAACTGCAACCACACAGAGGACGTGGGCCTGCTCTGCTCAGCCGGACCCCAGCCCAGGGATTCGCTGAGACTCCAACCGCTGCCCAAGGATCCCGTCCAAGCTGCCCAGAACCTAAGCAACCACCTGGCCGACATTGGCCTGTGGCAGCGCTCGAGCAAGGCCCTCAACAAGCCCCGGCGCTGTGGCATCTTCAAGGACGACCTCGAGGACGAGTACGCCCACCCCGAGCAGCGAGTGGTCCAGGGCCAAGTGGCCCGCCGCGGCCGGCACCCCTGGCAGGCCACCATACGCAGCCGCGGACGCGGCGGCATCTCCACCCACTGGTGCGGAGCGGTCCTGATTTCCAAGCGCCATCTGCTCACCGCCGCCCACTGCCTGCATGGCCATCCGAAGGGCGCGTACTTCGTGCGGGTGGGCGATCATTATGCCAACATAGCGGAGACCTCGGAGATGGACTCGTTTATCGAGAACTGGTTTATCCACGAGGACTTCCGCAAGAAGAGCCACATGAACAACGACATTGCTTTGGTAGTGCTGAAGACTCCTGTGCGCTTCAACGACTACGTCCAGCCGATTTGCCTGCCCGAGAAGGGAGCCCCGCTCGCCGAGAACCGCATGTGCACGATTTCCGGCTGGGGCTCCATCAAGTCGGGCATGTCCAGTAAGCCAGCCTCAAACTCGCCCTGGAATTCCCTTAACTCCCTTTTATTTCAGCTCCCTCGCAGACCTTGAGGGCTGCCCAGCTGCCCATCCTCTCGGATGTCACCTGCAAGAGGCCGCAGGTCTATGGCTCTGCCCTCACCGAGGGCATGTTCTGTGCGGGTTCCCTCGACGAGAGCGTGGATGCCTGCGAGGGCGACTCGGGCGGCCCGCTCGTCTGCTCCGATGAAGGTCAACTCAGTTCTTTTCTCATTTGAATTCTTGTTAAATCCTTTCGGTCTTCTAGATGGTGAAACCCTCTATGGCATCATATCCTGGGGCCAGCACTGCGGCTACGTCAACAAGCCCGGCGTCTATGTGCGTGTTTGCCATTACATCGATTGGATCTACGAGAAGATCAACTTGAGCCTGCAAGGCCGACGTGGCTGAGATTAAACGAAACTTTCCCTATCTACGGTAGTTTAAGGCTTATGGATTATATTACAGATCTAGAATCGAGCGAACAAGATGAGATTTTATCAAGCGGGTCAATAAATAGTAAAAAGGAAGAGTTTGTAATTATATTTAACGGTTTTTATACCCTCTACCAGAGACACAAGGGTATAATGCGTTTGTGCAAAAGTATGTAACTTGGAGAAGGAGACGTCGTAGACCCCCAAAAGTTACCTCCAATGTGCTTAGAATCGAAAAAAAAAATCGATCTAGCCTTGTCCGTCTGTCTGTCTGTCCGTATGAACAAAAGGATCTCATATAAGAGCTAGAGAAAGCAAATTTGGGATTTAAGTTCGTTATATCTGCAGGCAGATCGAGTTAATCTCTTTTTTGATGCCACGCCCCCTTTCCGCCCTAATAGAGCAAAAGCTTGTATCGAAGAACGGCGGAGACTGTTATTTCCTTACTTGTTTTAAATTCAATCAGTTTTGTGATAAAAAACCAAAGCAACTGGAACTGAACTTTCAGGCGTACCCAACTTTTGAAAAATCGCGCGTACAGAAAGCTTTTTTATGGATACAAAAAAGCTCATTCGCATTTGGGTATTTATATCGAGAATTTCAAACTGCGATTACTACCGCCAATTCAGCTTCTTCTTATTATTGAAGTGTATTTTTAGTTTTATTTATTTAACTTCATATTTTATTTAAGCAAAAACACTTAAACAATTTCGGTTCTATTATGTAAAATTATCAAATATTCAATTTTTTTGCGGATCGCCTCACATTTGCTCCTCTTCTAAAAATTATAAGCACACACTGGTAAATATGGGTCCACGGCTTTGAAATAGCGTCCTAATCAGCTAATCGTATCAGTATCAGAG
>JBAMCP010002800.1:0-10313 GCA_037075105.1 Lissocephala sabroskyi | reverse complement strand
TTGTTAAGTTGTTCTACATATTCAGTTCCCATTGCGATTTCTCTAGAACTTCCCAAGCAAATTGGGCAACGCGTGTACAAGCACCTGAAATTCTGACAATCATTTACTGGTTAAATGATAAAGTCGATGAAATCTCTTGTGAAGTGATTCTGACCGCTTTGCTTTGTTTCGAAGTGGAGTAAATTCCGTGCTACTTGAAAGGCTTTTAGTCAATTAATCCAAAAATAGAAAAATTACCTAACGAGTTTTTTTAAGACAGATAAAAAAATGAACGGTTCATCTTCGGACGTTGCACTGGTAGCATTGCATTCCCAGAACCGTGACTACCACCCGTCTCTAAAATTAGATCAGTCGCAGTGCCCGTGACCTAATCAGTTAATTTTAGACCAAGACTCAAAAATATTCCTTTCGCCCTGGGCTATCGGGAATCAGAACAGCCGAAAAGCAAAGTTGATTCACGGCCAGAAACCCAATCATCTGATTAGTGAAATTCGTGAGTCTGCCGCCCGACCGACTAGATATTTTAGAGGAGATAAAGTCAACCTGTCGGCGATTAGAGGTTCCCAGAAATTTTAGTTTAATTATTATAAATATTTTTGTTTATTTTTAATGGGCGATAAGCTTAGTCTTATACAGTTAGCCAGAGATTACGGGGACCCCCGAAGATAAATCACATTCGAGTTGAGAGAACCAGCGACTCCCATAGCCGCTGCCAATTGCTTGCCTCACACTCCGAGGTGCCGCCTAATAGAACTCCTCGCACTGCATGAGCTGCCGCCAGAGCTTCCAATCGGCACAGCCCACAGTTTTGGGCGTCTGCACAAAGCCCTTGCCCTCGGCACAGCTCAGCAGCAAAGGGGCAGTCGCCGCCGCCCCCGGGCACATATAGAATTTATTGGGATCGAGCGTGGCCCAAGGCGCCTCCGTGTGGTTGTCACAGGCCGCCTCGGGGTTGGGGGGCGGCAGGCAGGCCGGCCAGTGCTCGTAGGGCAGGCAGCCCAAAAAGCCGAGGCCATTGAAAAATCCATGTCCCTCGGGGCACTGCAATTGCAATGGGTCCTGGCCGTTCTCGTCGCACACGTGGAATATGTTGGGGTCCGGGTCGCCCCACATGTCCGTGGGATGCTTGCAGGCCGGGCCGGTGCGGTGGCCCCGGGCGGCTGAGGTGGCCGGCAGCAGGAGCAGCAGCCACAGAAAATTGCATTTATATTTCATAAATAATTTCATCATCGTTTTATTGGTTGGTCTTTTGAGGGAACTCGCGGAAATGTTCGTGGGACTTTGATGTTTTACACGTTTTGCGGCGTTCTCATAATTTGCTCATAAGCGCCGAACATTAATAAATTTATTTGTTTCCTCTGAATTCCCTTTTTTCTGCGTTTGATTGCGGGTTTGTACTCTTTGCATTCGAATTTTTACTGGACGCTACAAATTGACTGATTGATGTGCCCCCATTGGCATCGGTTTTATACTCCCCTCGGATCGCTTCGGCTCGGTGGCTCCGTGGACGTGTGTGTGTGTCCCTTATCATTACCATTGTCATATTGATGGGCGGTCGGCTTGACGGCTGGTATATGGTTTTTTCTTGGCCCGGGAGATGGATGGGCCGGCAGGGGCTTCATGACGTCGTTGGTTGGCCCGTTACGGCCATCATTCCGCTGTCAATTGTTCACAATTGTGTTTGATTAGATTTAAAGCGAATTTGAGCTTTCGCAGGGCTCTCTACACCGACGAATCTTAAAGCTTCGACATCAGGAATATGACTCGAAGGATGGTGAATGTTGCCTGACTTAGTCACTCTCGCGGTTAGTCAGCCATTGGCGTCATCTTCACTTTACAGAATAGTCTAGGAAATGGGCTTGTTAAGATCGTATCTGCGGCGGGCCAAGTAACATGGGATGTTTTACGATCTGAGTCAGAGGCGGGAAAATTTCCCAAGCGAGCGACTACTGGTCGACTTTCTTATCTTCAAGATAAAAAAGGAAACAATAATTGGCTCTGAAATGGAAGCAACGAAGAGCAGCGACTCAAATTTAATTGGGAACAAAAATAATGTTGAGATTGTTGTGACTGTGGCGTCACCGCAGTCGCTTCAATGGCCCTGCGCCTCGGTGACTGAAAGCAACTAGGCAGAAATTTTCTTTTACCAAACTTCTAATTGATTTCACCAGAAAGCCACCTGAGCTGGCAGCTCAATCGCACCAGCTGGGAAAAACTTGATCCGAAAAGAAGTCTGGGAATCATCCCACTTCCTGACCAAGACCCCAGCCAGCCGGGAAAGTTCGACAACAGCCGCTGCACTGCCACTTAATGTCACCGTTACCCAGTCACCTGCCAGGTCACGTTGTCAGTTTGAGCGAGAGTCCTGTGTACAGCCACGGGGGAGGGGGTGGAGGCGGGCAAGTTGGAATAGGCAAAGTTTCCAAGAGGCAGCCACGTCTGGGAAAGTTGACGACATAATCGACATAAATTCCAATAGAGTTGCCGTCAACGTCCCGCGTCCAACGAATTCAATTAAAAGTTTCCACAAAAAACATATGGGCCTCACCGCCCGAGTAGCCTCTCAATCGAGAGGGGTCACAATAATTCCCCGAAACTTATCATACAAATAAACCACTGCTCCATACGCGTTTTCCGTGGAGGAACAAAACACTTAAAAACCGATAGACAACAATCGCCAATCATCAATTAACTTTGGCTAAAACGAACCTCTTCCGTGGTCGTGAATAACGGTATACTCTTTTCCAGCAAGTAAGAAAGTTATTCATTTCGCTCTCAAGTTGGGACCCTCACACCCAACTACCTTCCCTTCGTAGTCGTTCTTGACCTTCGCTCCTTTCGTAGTCGGAGAACCGCATTAGGCGCTTTGACTTTTCTTCGCATTCATCTATTTAAATATATGGCTTTCTTTTATTCATTAGCCTTTAACCCTTCAAGAAATTGTATCATAAATCCTAAGGCGACTCTATAAATTTATTTATTTTTTAAGGATTGGTAGAGTTCATTTCAGTCATACCTTGGCTGCGGTTCGGACTCACGAGCTCTACGACGGGACTCTAAGTCCGATGGCCATGGGCACATTGCTGGTTAAACGGACAGTCTGACGGACAAGTAAGTCCGTTTCCAAAATCCTCCTGTCGGAACGTCCGAAAGATCCCCCAGCAGACAACAACATTTAATTTACCCCTTACCTATTGTAGGGTAAAATTTGGAGGAACTTCATTCCGAGCTTCCTAAAATCTGTGGGGTGACAAGCGTCGTCAGGAAGTCTCTATAATAATCTCCTCTGAAAGTGTCAATAAAATCAATTGAATTGTACTAAACGAGCGTTTATCTGTATCCGACAAAAACTGATAAATTTGGTGGCGTTTAATTTCGGGCTTATCGCGGCAGCCTAATTACACCCGACGAGGTTATAAATTGACGGCCATCAGCTAGAAATTAATTTAGTCTGCCTGCGCTTAAAGAGCCGAAAACAACTTCTGGATAGATCACCCCACCATCAAAGGACTAAAAAACAGAATGGAGAAAGGTAAGGACTCCGAAGCGGTCTGGTCTTAAATTCTAACCTGAGAGCCTTCAGCTTTGTTGCTGCTCGTGGGCCTGGTGGCCTTGGCCAGTGCCGCCACCATCTACACCGACCTGGTCGACGCCGAGCCCGAGGTGTGCCAGTCCGAGACCGAGTCTTGGGGCAGCGAGGATCTGCGCATTATGTACCTGTGCATCAGAGGCAAGCCAGTGGGCGTGGAGTGCCCGGAGAACTCATTCTATGTGAAGAATGTGACAGTGTCGGGATGTATACCGGAGGATATGATGAATCCGAACTGCGTGAATCAGGAGATTCCGACGGTTGTGTGCTCGGGACAGAGCTTGCAGCAACCTCAGCCCAGCCATGATCCTGGCAGCTTCTACCTGTGCACGGAGGAGGGGGCCGAGCCGATTGAGCTGCCCTGCTCGACGGGCAAGGCCTTCCTGAGTCGGGACGGTTACTTGGGCTGCTTCAATTGGTCGGAATGGCGGTCGGTGCGCGACTGCCCGGACAACAATTGAAATGGGAAACTCAAGTTATTCAATTGATGTTTTGCAATAAATTCGATGGCCCGCCAGAAACCATAAATCGACATTCCTCCGGGGGGCTGCCGCAGGAATCCGGAGTCGAAACAGCACGAGAAATCCAAGAACTTTTGGCCAAGACAGCGTACAATTGGGCAGCCGGCCTGGGGGCGGGACGAGAGTCGCTGGAAAACAATTGTCACCGCAAATTTTTGCGCAAAGCAAACAAACAAAGCAGACGACACCCAACCGCTGCGCCGGGCGTGCGGAGAGGGCAGCATGGAATGCCAAATTACAGGCTCCTAACAGCAAGCGACAAGGACATGCGAGGACACTGCAAGCGACTGGCTGCTACAATGCGCGCAGTCACTGCAGCACGGCCATCTCCTCCCTCCCAGAAGTTAAAAATGAGTTTAAAGTTCGATGTGGAAGCGCATTTGTCTTGTAGCCGCAGGGAACACGAAACGCTGGCTGGGCGGGCTGGGCCTGGGTTTGGGCGGGCGGCTATGATTGCCCTGCCACCGCCACTAGAGATGAGCCTGGCCAAGGACAGCTTCATTAACAGGCTTGGCCACCCGAACCAATGAGCTTAAAGGCCAAGCGAGAGAAATTTCTCCATTTGTCATTGAGTGACAGGCGGCAAGCTTCGCTGCTTGCCCATTAAGTTGGCAACTACACTCGCACACAGATGATTAGTCGATGGCCGCTCACGCACGCACGCCCGGCGCCTCACGCGGGCCCCACCAAGATGTGGGCAACTCTATTGCCTAGGTAATAAATGTCTGAGTGCGACGTGCAGTTAAGAGGGCACCAGGGGCCATCTCGTTGGTGTGTGTGTGTGTGCGTGCGTGAGTGTGTGTGTGATGTCAGTGACACGAAACTGGCGCAAAACTGCTGGTATTGCTGTGGCCGGCAGGGGCGAGGGCGAGGGCTGCTGGTGGCGGAGTCAACCCCCAAATGAGTTAGTCAGGAAATTGCATTATTTGTCTTTGGCCATTGCGGACAAAAACTCCAGCTAAACCTCGACCAGGACCCCCGTCCTGCCAAGCGGTGAGGGCATTGTTGCTGCCAATGTGGGGTGGCTGCTGGCGGCCACTTTAAAACTGCATACATGGCCACTGGAACCGCCCTGTGCCGCCCGCTGGGCCGGGCAGCGGTGACACTGCCCCGGGCGGCTCGCTTGTTGGCCAAAGTGTCGTTGTTGCTGCTGATGTCGCCGTTGTTGCTGTCGCTGTCCTGTCACACATGCGAAATTTAAACGCTCCAAAGTCACAGCAATTTTTCTGCCTCACATCCGGTCGAGTGCTCGGCGGTGTTGCTGTTTTTTTAGCTGCCACTCGCTGTTGCTGTCGCTTTGTTGCTTCCGCTGTTCTTGCATTTTAATTGCTTGCCCGCTCTCTCCGTCTCCGGCCATTAATCCCGGCCAAGTTTGGACCCAAGCGAGACACTCTTAAAGTCGCCACTGTCGTGCGTTTTAAACTCGCTCTCGGCCGCCAGTCTCACACTCGACTTGGCCATCAAATGGCGCTCCCCGGTCCGGATTTAATTGAGTTTGCAATTGTTTTGCGGCTTCGCCCCGCCCAGTGCCCAGCACTTCAAGAAGTCCAGTCCAGCGCTCAAATTTTACGGCCGCCCTGCCCCCTGCCATAAACTCCACTGACCAGCGCCGTCTCGCAGTACCTGGGCCCCGTGTGTTGTTACTTTAATTAAGTTTGTCCTGTTGACGCCAAAACGTAAATTAAGTTGCCCGGCCCCGGACAACGTGCCGACGAGTCCACCACATAAAATATGCCGCTAACGTTGCCCCAACTAGCGAATGACCGGCTGCCCTGTCCACCTGTCGCGGAGGCTGTGCGTGGCGGGCACGCTTGTTTGGCCATCTATCTGAGCCGACTGGCAGTCTCCGGCTGGGGTCCTGGTGTCATACAATTTGCACGGCATTTCCTGTCAAGTGGCGGCTGCCCAGTCTGCCTCATAATTGGCACTTTCGGGGCAGCGTCGGGGCGCGGAGAGTAACGACCGCTGGGCTCTGCCAAGTGGCACTGAAGTAGTTTACCGCCATGCGACACAGGCGACAGGATTGGCGGGTCGGACTCTGGATGCCGGCTGACTTTTTGAATGATTTTGCCGCGCGTATTTTTGTGCTTGAATGGCCTCAATGGCTCTCGGGTCAGCGGGTGGCGGTGGCAACTGAGAAGTTAGCTTAAACTTTTCCACTTGAATGGCGAAGGAAGGTTTTATGCGCCCGCTTGCCCCACCAAGTTCGAGGGGCACTACATTGTGTTTTCAGTTGCAGTGACGCCGGAAAATTTGCACCATGAAATTTCAGCGTTGCAACAAATAAATATCAGCAGCAGAGGGGGGAAAGAAGGCGACATTTTTCGTGTTTTATGGCACCCGCTGAATTTATTTTTGCACTTAACCGGCGACGCCAACAGCTGCCGGGCCCTCTCATCCGGACACACACACACAAACTCGCACAATAAAACAGGAATTGAAAGTGTGTTTGGCTTATTTTATTTTTTACTTTCAGGGGTTACAAATCAAATCCAAAATCGCATTAAAATTGCATGCAGCGGAAAAATTTTGTGGCCTGCAACCGCCACCGCCACCGCCGCCGGCGACGGCAGCCAGTCGGGGTCGTGGAACCGCAAGCCGGCGTCCCATTCAATGAACCGACATTGTGGGCTGGCATGCGGTTGTGTGGGCCGCGATTTCAATTGAATTTTTGCGAGACGAAATCACTTCAACGCCTTCGATTTCAATTTCCGCCACATTTCGAATTTGAATTTCGATTTGGGCTCTTGTGCTTTGTTCGCTTCTCGTTGTCCTCTTGCCAAGTTCTTGATTGTTGTTCATTATTGTTGTTTTGTTGATTCTCGGTTGTTATGTCTTAACCGCCGTTCGATCGTTTCTTGGTACCGAATGATTGCCACCGCCGGCAAGAAGGCAAAACATCGCAGCGACTGTGGCCTGAAAAGGAGCACTGCCTGGACTTCCTTTTAGCTTCGATTTCAAACGAGAGTGAAGGGCTGACAGCCATTAACTCGCCATTGCAGGACTGCTCGGCCTTATTAAATGCCTGGTTCCGATGAGGGTCCTGCCACACTTATGCAAATATTGGTCAACCGACCGAGCGCACCGCAAGACCAACAAGCTGTGAGATCCTCGCCGACCCCTGCAGCTTGCCGGCAGCTGCCATTGTTGTCAGCCGTCGCCCGGCCTGGCGTGCCATCAATGCCGCATTTGTATAACATATCGCAGTCAATATGGAACATGTGTAGACGGATCGGTGACGGGCGGCGGGCCGGGTCGATTGCATGTCACTGTAAATGGTATCGTGTAGTAGCAGATTTCTGTTTACCTTGATTTACATAAGCACAAACACCAGGACGGGGGGAGCAAGCAATCGACAAACACTGAGCTGGGGCAACTGGGCTGCCTTGGGCGCTTAGTCCATCGGCACTCACCCACGCATACATTCACCTATACATTCGTAAATAGAAAAGAAAACACTTAAGCTTGCACTTAGTTCGTCTTCAGCCCGCCCGCTGCCAGTGAGTGTGAATAAGCACCACGCACGTGTGTGTGTGTGTGGGTGTTGCGTGGCACCAACTACGATTTATGCAAATTTGTTTGCTGCCGCTGCTGCGGCTCGGGCCGATGCGGTACCTTGTGTGCTTCGCCAAAAATGAGCTGCTCCTTGAGCCATCAATGTCGACGTTTTTTCAGCCACCCGCTAAACAAATAAAGTTATTTGCATGCGCAAGTAAATCGATTTGTGTACATCAAATTGCGGCAAAGTCTATGGAAAACAAAGGAGACGAACTCACGCTCGACTTGCGTCCTGAATCATAATGCTTACAGTGGGTAAATGGAGTAAAATTCGAGCGCCCTCAGCCGCAGCAGAAAGTAGGCAATGCATATTTCAGCCCCCGTTGTTGGTTTTCTTTTGGTTAAGGGACAGGAAAAGGAAAGCTGAAAAAAGGTAATCGAAACAAAACTGAAATGATTGCTTAATGGAATAAATTTGAAAAGGCCTTGCCTCTGCCCACTTAACGGCTTACGTTTTCCACAACCGCCGCCGCAAAGTAGGCAAAAGAGAGTGCCACAAACTGACAATCGTGCGCCCTCCAATCTGGCAAATGAATCAGCCGCACCAAGCGGACTCCAAAGAGCAACAGTCATAAGTGGATTTCCTGCCGACCGCAGCCGGAACACACTCTTCCTAATTGTTGCCGCCAACTAGTGACCGGGAGCAGGGTTAATCCGCTCTCCCAGGGGCCGTGTCGGGGCGACACAAGCCATGAGGTAGCAGTGCCAAAGCGGCTTATGTCGTTTGACTGGAATGGCTGCAATCTGGCGGACCCTGGGACGGAGCCAGAGCCTATTTGGGCCCACCCAGCTGTGTGCATAAATTAGCCCCGCCAAAAATTGCATTTTAATTAAAATTTCGACATTTTTGTCGAACAGACGGACCGGCGGTCACCGGTCGCCAATCGCACGCATTTCAATTATTCAACCGCTTCTGCGGTTTTGTCCACCAAACACAGTCAATGAGCCATCAACCATCCCGCCCTGAATCGTATACGCAATTTTTAAGGGTTTGCTAAGTTTAATTCAATTCCAAATCTGTCGAGGTCTTTCTGTCGTTTCCATCTTAAGCAGCAACTGGCAGGGGCTCGCTGGGTGGCGCCTGGGTGGGGGTCCAGTGCCATTGGGGCCATGGAACACAGGCCTTCACGTCATCCAACCAGGCGCTGGGCACCGGGCAGCTGGCCAGGGTGGCTGGAACTCCTTGCTCCACACACACCCAGTAGTTCTTGTTGAGGAAGTAGTGGCGATAGAAGACCACGCTCATCTCCTCGTCGGTCTGGCAGCCGGGCTGACCGGTGGGCTTCCAAGCCGGAGGGGCGGCGCTGACCAGGGCCAGGCACAGGCAGAGGGCGAGTCCAAGACTGAGAGAGTTCATGATTACAGATCGCTGAGTCTATCACTGTTCGAATGAGCTGAGAAGGCCCAGGCCAGCGCTTTTATACACGGCGAACGCTGCGCTATCTTATCTACTCGGCCAGCGGAACTTACAGTGGCTCTCATAAAGAAATTTACGATCGCCTTAGACGCATTTGCTGCGGTTTACAGCCCTGTTTGTTTGCCGCTTGTTTTGCCAGAGCCGCCCTTCCCGACATAATGAGCCAGTCGATGCCGCCTGCTTGCATATTCATCGCCTCCACTGCGGCCTGTAAATCATGGCCAAAGATACTGGGCGCCCGACAACGAGTTGCCAAGACGACAAGGATGGCTGGCCATTGCCTGCTAATTAATTCAAAACACTGCCGCTCAAAGGCATTTTTGGTTACAGCAATGCGCACCTGCCCGTCCGTCCGCCCCCAATGGGCCGTGTAAATGCGACCACGGCCACCAACGCCCTGGGCGTTATTAGCTCTTGTGCTCACTTGAGTAATTGCAATGCGGCCGGGCGAGCTGCCTTTTGTTGCACTTGCCGAGGCCTGGGCCGGGCTTGTGCGGGCTTTGGGCCATAAATTAAATCACACCATCGGCGGCAGCCATCGCCAATTTATAACGATCTCTGTGGCATTTAAAGTATTCGAGAAAATATTCCAAAGCCTTTTGCTGCACAAACTATGCCAATTTTTAAACGCATCAGCTCAATTAGCGGGAAGCTCAGGAAAGACGAGTGGAAGGGTCAACGGTTGCCTATTTTTTGCTATTCAAGACATTTCCTTTTAAATCCACAGCTCATCCGGTACAGCGTCGGCCAGCCGCGGCTCTTCTGGGGGCCGCCAAAGAGCCGTAATTAAATATATTGCGTATAAGTCACGTATGCCGCACTTTCATTTCGCATTTGAGCTTCTTTTTGTGTGCGCACGGTGGGTGTGGGGGGAGGTGTGTTTTTCACGCTGTTGCACAAAATTCTTTTGCATGCAAATTCCAGCCGCCCCGCGCAGTTGCGTCAATGAGGTCGCTACAAAATTGCAGCCCACAGCGGCAGACACACAAGCGCGCAGGGAGCCAAATTAAAAAATGATATTTTCAGAGCCATTTCGCCCCTCCAGTTGGGCTGGCTATTTTCCGGTCTCTTCGTGAAAGTTGCCTGGGTTTATGTTTTATTGCCGACCGTCTGGCTGGCAAAACGTTTGACTGACACCTCGAAAAAAATCGAGTTGCTGGCGAAAAACAAAAACAACCCACACAGGATTAAACCGGAAGCCACAAACTCCAAATACCCTATAAATCCA
>JBAMCP010002799.1:0-10322 GCA_037075105.1 Lissocephala sabroskyi | reverse complement strand
CTTTGGGAACAGAAACTTAAGCCCTATGATTATAGAAAGCGGAGATATTTTTTGGGGGTATAAAATAGAAGGGGCTTTTGGAAGAACTCCCCTCAGGAATACTTCCCCCTTTACAAAGAGTTTCTGAAATGGTCAAATGAAAACCTTCACCACTTTAATAAAGCGAAGGTTGCCGCTGATTTTGTTTGGGAAGCCCAGAAAACCAGAAAACATGGAATTCATTCGAAGTGGTATGAAATTTTTACCCTTGGCAGACATAAGAAAGTTCTTTGATGCCTGAATAGAAAACTTTACCCTGGGTGCAGGGCATTGGGGTCTGATTCGGCTGTCTCCCCCCGCCGGCGCTGTATCAGTAGACCGACGACAGACGTTGCCTTTGGCTAACCCCGGCTGTCAGCGAGGTCCAATGAATTATGGCAAGCATGTGCAAAAGTTCTATAAAAAAAATTCACGAAAAAATACCCGAAATCAGAATACGCCGGCCGGGCTCCCGTCTCGCAGAAGAAGGAAGAAAGTCGTTGATTTATTGATACCCACGGTGGAGCCTGGAAAGAAGGGAACCTCAACTTAAAAGCCCCCAATCATGAGACCAACCAGGCAATAACAACTGTAGCCAATTTACCCCGCATCATCATCGTTGCTAGTCACTTTCGGTGACTTTGAACCCGGCGCCCAGTCTAGCTTTCGATTTTCGCGCTGATCTCTGGGTATTTATGGCATTTTAATGATGATCCCGAAACGACCCATTAAGACGATTAAGCCGAAAAGGCCGCCGAACATTAAGATTACAATCTCAATCTCCACAGCCCCATTATCGGGCGGGGGTAATGCGAATTTTTGTTTTCTTTTGTCCCACAAAAAAGCAGCAACAATAAAAAGCGAAACGGGAGCGGAGTTCGATTTTATGATCAAATTGTTTGTTGTTTTTTCATGCGCCGCGCATTCTAATCGAAATATTGCCCACCTAAGCAATTGATAACGTTTATTGACACTCGATCGTAACAAATTGACCCCCACAGCGGTGGCTCCGATGACGAGGGCCGCGAATTTGCGTCTCGGCGAATTCAATTCGCCTCCTCCCAGTCAGCCTCCCTCTTTCTCCAGCTCCCCTTCTGATCTTTGAGATCGGAAAACCTTAACCGTTTTTATTTCCTTCCAGCTGTCCCCGAACTCTCTTTCTCTCATTTCTGTTCTTTCCCTCAAAATCTGTTCTAAGATCAAAGAGTCTTTAAACTAATGCCTCAAGAATTCTCCCTCGATCTGTTTTTCTTCTCTCACTTAACTTTTCCTTGACTTAGGCTTTCCCATATCCCGATTGACCTTTTCTCCCTCCCTCTCTCTTTTTCTCTCTTACGCTTTCCCTCCCCGAAAAAAATCCCAATAGACACTTTATCAGCATTATCAGTGCTCCTGTGGATTTCAATGCACTCAAATTCGAAGCCATTAAATTGCTGTGGATGCCCGAAATACCAAGAGCTGTTCAAGGTCGGCTGGGAATTGCTACCTGAGACTTTGATGGGCTGATAAACAGCCGCAGTAGCTTATCTCCAGATAAGACTTCCCAAATGCAAACAAGCAAAGATCGAGGACTGTTTCAGGTTCCTTAACTCAACAGAATTTAAGAAGAAGAACTCTTGAGAGCCTGTTAACTCGAAATATAATCGCATCTGGGATACCTATATTGCTTAACACGGGAGTAAAGTTCTCTAACTCAACATAACTCGGATTTCCTTCAATAATAAAGATCGTTGGGATCCCAAAGGCCCCACAGCCAATTGCAGTCCCCATTTCTCAAGATTTCTCCCTTCAACGACCTTTTGGTCCGCCTAACTCAACATAACTCGGAATTCCTTCAATTAAAACGGTCGTTTCGTATTCCAAAGGCCCTATAGACACTGACAGTTTTTCCCTCTATAATATCAAGGTTCTTTGCTCTGCTGGACTCAAAAATAATCAACTTGGAGGCTCCTAGCTTGCTTAACCCAAGAATATGATTCCCTAACTCAACGTAACTCGGAGCTCCTTCAACTACAAAGATCGTTGCTGATCCCAAACGTCTTAAAGCCACCGGCAGTCCTCATTTCTCCCTTCAGCGACCTTCAGTGGTATCAGGGGTGTTGGCCCTGCTCTTGCTCTATTGCTCTATTTGGCTGGACGGGTCTCGCGACCAGAGACCGGGCAGTTATCTGGTGACGTCTAATCGGTCAACTGGCGCACATGAGCAACGATAAGCACGTGCACAGCCGCCATGCGATCGGTGGTTGTAACGCCCACACACGTTTCCCGGCCAGACTGGGTCGTCTGATAAATCCCCGGACTCCTCTATGCCTGGGAGAGCGCCGGGATGGCCCTGCCAGTCTGAGGGTCGTCTGAGGAAAATTGTATCGAATGAAACGATTTCCTATTGCACCCGCGGGCCGCTGATTAGAGCCGGCAAGGCGATTCGTGTGTGTGTTCGCAAACAACAATAAATCATTTGGAATGTGAAAATATATAGGCTATATAGGCGGCGATTTGATTATGAGACTCGGGCGGCTCTATAAAAACCTGGAGATGGCCGTCCGAGCGACTCAATCGCATTTCGCAGCTCCTCGCCAACGGATACCCTTGAGTTTTTTTAATTTATTTTTTTTTTCGTGTTTTTGTGTGTGGACAAAATGAGAATCCTTTTGGAGGTGAGAGTAGGAAATTTCCTGGTCCAAATGGATTCGTTAGCAGTTTTCCGTTTGCAGAACCAAATCGATTTGCTGGATCCCTCGGAGCTGCTGCGCCCGGAGCCCTCCTTCGCGGACAAGAACCCCTCCAAGTTCCGCGACTACAGCATCGACACCACAGATCCTTTGAAGGAACGGGTGCGGCAAACCTACCGCCAAATGCATTTGAACCAAACCGTCGACTTTGTCTTGGGTAAGCCAACGATCAGCCATCCATCAAGGACCTTTGAAACCTTGCAAGTCTTCTAGGCCGTCGGGAGCGCTGGCTCAAGTTCAACACCATGAAGATGACCGTTCGCGAGGCTCTGGAGAAGCTCAACGATCTGGTGGACGAGTCCGATCCTGATCTCGATTTGCCGAACATCGTCCACGCCTTCCAGGCTGCCGAGAGGGCGCGCTCGGAGTTCCCCGAACACGACTGGCTCCACCTGACGGCCCTGATCCATGACTTGGGCAAGGTGATGGCTTTCTACGGGGAGCCCCAGTGGGCGGTGGTGGGGGACACCTTTGCCGTGGGCTGTCGGTGGGGCGACAGCATTGTGTACAGGGAGGAGAGCTTTGAGGGCAACCCTGACGGCGACAACCCCAAATACAACACGGAGTATGGCATGTACGAGCCGAACTGCGGGGTGGACAATCTGCTGATGTCCTGGGGCCATGACGAGTACATGTACAATGTCCTGAAGCACAACAAGACGAGGCTGCCGCATGTGGCATGCAACATTATACGCTTCCATTCGTTCTATCCTTGGCATAATGGCGGCGACTACAAGCATCTCGAGGCGCCCGAGGACGAGGAGACCAAGAAATGGGTGCTCATTTTCAAGTAAGTCGCAAGAGTCCTCAGCGAATCCTTTTTTATTTGTTGCTTTTGCCTTTCAGTCGCTATGATTTGTACACGAAGAGCGAGGTGGTCCCGGACATCGAGTCCTTGTGGCCGTATTACCAGACGCTCATCGACAAGTACCTGCCCGGGGTCTTGGAATTCTAGACGCGTCCTGCAGCCCAATTAGTAGTTAATCTCCCATAGCCTAAACACTCCTACCAATACAACAAAGTGATAAACGTACCGCTACTTCAATCCACTTCCTGCAAGTGTTTTCAATGGCAATTAAATCGCTTGTGGATTTCGTTTTACCGTTAACTCAGTTACGCTAGGGTTGTCATTTCACTCGTTTGGGGTAGGCGAAAAAGCCAAGGAGAGTGAGGAGAAGGTCCACTGACCTAACCTTTAGCTGTGGTGGTTGTTATGCGCGGTCTGCTGACTGCTTTCCACTTACGATCCACACACAATCCACACACACAAACCAAGCGATTCACTTGCCGGGGATAAGTCTCTTCCATCACTCAATGGATCTTTCACAGACAGCAGTCGAGGGAGAGAAGGGAAGGTCGAAGAAGAAGCTAAAAGTTCTGTAGACAAGAGCAGCAAGGACCCTCACGGGGGACAGACAAATCTGTGGAGGGAGGAGGCTGCGAGGATGAAATGCGGATAAAGAAGAAGCGACTGGACAGACAAGCAGACGGTTAGCTAGCCTAGAAAGTACCAGGATTGGGGATATACTTCCCGATTCCAGGATTCTCGATAGCAAAGAAGCTTTCACAGGATACAAATTGCTGTTTGGGGCTTCACATCTTGAAGAACAAATTGCTGAACTTAGTAACACTTTTGGGACTTGAAACTTTTATTTTTACTGATCCTGCAGGATCTTTGAAGCCTCTTAGGACCTTTCTAAGAAACTTAATAAATTGTTTAGCCAACTCAATCGTCATTAGTCCTTCTTACTTAGCCTTCAAGTCGCCCAAGAGAGTGAACATGGAATAAGCCGCTTTGAGGACCTGAAAAGAAAGAACCTTAAAATCTAAGGACAGCAGACAAAACTCAGCCCACCATGAAAAAAGTGGAGAGCCGCACGTCGATAATATTGCCGGCCTTGAATTTGTTGGGTCGCTGAGAGCGCCACAAAAGGATGAGCAGGAGCCGGCGGAAAGGGGTCGGCTGGTCCATCCAATTGGCCGCGTAGATGGCCCAGCTGAGCTCCTCGCTGGCGGTGACAATCAACTCGGCAGCATAGCACCAAACAAAGGCCTCGATGCTGAGGCCAAAAAAGGACAACAGAATGTGGATCATCTGGAAAAGGTTCATATCCCCCAGCAGCCAAATGCCGCCCACGATAAACAAACTGAACGAGGTGGCGGCAAACTGAAAGAAGCAAACCCACGAAAACAAATGCTGCATGGCATCAATCAGCCTGAAAAAGGACCAGTCACCAAAAAAATACCACAAGGACTTGGAGAACTCAACTGCAAGACAATCTGGTGATCCTGAATGCAGGCAATGAGCTGACGTAGATCCTCGGCCTGCTGTTCCTTTGATCGCTCGGCCTCGACGGCCCCGTGGCCCAGATTGGAGAGCCTGATGGACAAGGCTTGGATGTGGGAGGCCAGGATACTGAAGTAGGCCAGGGGGAAGGTGTCGTAGGTGGCGGCCGCCAGGACATTCAGGTAGATGGTGGAAACCTGGAGCGCAATCGTCAGGAGGTAGAGCCAAACGCCCTCGCGGTCCTGGTAGTTCCAGGGCATCCAGCCGGGCAGCGGCAGGACTCGTTCGGGCGACATGGCCGCCATAATGACGGCGCTTACTAGGACCCAGGTGAACATCCTTTTTACCCAAGTAAAGAGCTCCTCGCAGCGCTCGATTGTGCTCTGGATCACAGACGATTCTTGGCGGCTTATCAGGCGGCTGTCGAGGTGGCGCAGGATCGCATGAAGTTCCATGAGTTCCTGGCGCTTGTAGCTGATGTAAAAATGCTTAAAGATCAGCAGGATAATCGGCACTGTCATGTAGAATCTCTCGAAGAACTCAATCATCGAGTGGGCCATAGCACAGTCGATTATAAAGGACAGCGGATTCAGGAAGTTGATGGCGATCCTTACAAGAAACCCGTAGATCGGGTAAAAGGATGTCCAGAGGTCGTTGTTATCCTTGCTTGGCGGGTTCATGCCCAGAATACGCCACACCTTCCAGTAGGACCTGAAAGCGCTCACCGACTCCACTGGCTGCATTTTGGTCTTTGCAGGACTCGAGTCCCGAGAAAGGTCCTTTTTATAGGCTGGCCGCCAATTACCGTTGACTTGTCGAAGTTCACCTAGCGAATTTTCAGCTGTTGGGAAATTTAACAAGCCTCATTACCCAGGGGGAAATGAAGGTCCTTCCGTTAGGCCCATAAAGAATTTACAGCGAAGGAAAACTCACGAGATCTTGTTCAATTTAAGAGGCCTTAAGATTCTCAACCCTTGATCTTCTTAAAATTGAATAAGGAGTCCTTACTGGTGTTTTGTGATATGATAATTTGACATTTTCGATAAAACCAAAGAGTCCATCGATAAATCATGAATCGGTGGTTCGGTCTTTGTCATTGAAAAGATTAATGCTCTCCTTTTTCGAGCTGATGGGCACTAAGATCCTCCATCCTTGATTTTTCTGATGTTTTGTGATAAAAAAGGTTTTCCTTATTTGATTTTGAGGACTAAAGAACTGAGGATTACACAACAAAAGCGACCCTAATATGGTGCCTAAACTATCCGCATTCCTTTCCATCTTTAAATTCCCATAGCTCCCATTTTCCCCTCCTTGAGGACTTTCTGGCTAAGCTCACTCTTACCCTCAGATTCCTTTAAAAAGAGTATTCGTTGAGGTCACTATATGAAGCTTTCGAGGCGCCTATTAATGTCCTTTCTCCTTCTTTCTGGCGGTTGCTAAATTATGAAAATTACCCTCGTGCGGTGCGAAAGTTGGCGCGTTTTCAAGGGACCCTCATTAGGCTGAAAGTTTAAGGACTTCGTCCTTTAATCAACTGGCAAAATGGCATGGCAAATTGCCTGAGATGTTGCTAGAAATGCCCACTAAAAGGGGACCAACTGGGGTCCTTCTGAGGAACCACTTAAATTCCTTTCCATGCTCCGTCATTTAGGCCCTTTCCTCGGCAGGGCAGAGCAAATTCTTTTAGTGGATCCTCAAAAGCATTCGATTGATCTTTCCTCTCCATTAGCCGAGACCACAACCACCGCCGAGAGCGCAAGTTCGAAAAAAACTTCGCCCCGCTCGGCTGGGGCTGAATCAGCGGGGGGAAAACAACTGACGGTGGCAGTGATAACGGAGATTCCATCTGGGGGGCGGGCCGGGGGGTCCGAAAACCCATTCAAGGTAAACAACCAACGGCCCAGCCCAGCCAACAGCTGTTATCGTCACGGCGAAACCTTTGCTAATTAGCCAGTGTTCGTGTGGGGCGGGGGAGGGGGAAAGCGATTCAAAACAAGTTTGTTTTGTTTTGGGGGGATTCATGGGCTTTATTTGTTGTATTCCGATATCAATGACATAACTGGAGTCGCGTTTTGCACGCCCCGACGACTCCTCCCCCAAACCGACGAAATTTCACAAGCACCTCAAATTTCAATGGCTTGGAGAGCAAGAGAAGAGGGTGGTGAGGGGGTGGGGGGAGGTCTCCCTACGTAATTCTAAGAAAGCTGAGTAAACAACTCGAGACGTCAATTGCGCTCCCAAGATTACGACAATTGCGAAAAATCAAACAAAATTCAACCCCAAGCAAAGCCGATGAAATAATAGATTTCGTATAAGATTAAAATCTCTCCATTGCCAAAACGAACGTAACGAATTTGAAATAATAGATCTGGAGATTATAATATCTTCATTGCCAAAACGAACGTAACGAATCGGCCTTTAACTTAGTTCGAGGAAATCAAACACCAAAAGCCTCCTCTCCCCCTGGGAAATATCTTAAATAAGACTTGAAACCTAGAAAGCTTTTGGTTCTTAAGTTTTCAGTTCTGGAGATTAAAGACGAAAGGTTAATAGAAAGCAAAAGTGTTTTGATTAGACTGATGGGAACTTCCTGGCCTTTGTCTTCTCCCTAAAGAATCTCAATGAGGCTGAGTTCTCTGGCTAATTAGTTTCCTTTAATGAAATCTAAAGGAAATATCTTTTAAGCCAAATTATAATACTCAGATCCGATTGAAAGAAGCATTAGCTTATATCTCCTAAATTCCTTGTAACCTAAGAAATCAACGTTAACCTCTTTCGGAGTTCAATTTTGATTCAAAGTCTCTCAAGCACTAAGTGCAATTTGTGGTTTCCTAACTACCTCAATAATCCCAAGTAAAAAGTTCAGATAGGTTCCCTAATATTCACTACGGAAAGGCTTATAAACTAAACTGAGACTTGAGAGATAAAATGATACAAAAATTGCAACCCATCTCTAATCTTTGGGAACCTTTCTTTTCAATCACTTTGAAGACAATTCATCTATTCGCAGAGGTTCGTAAGCCTGAGATAATCGAGTATAGCCACTATATCTTTGATCCGGAAACGGTTCCCAAACGATCAGTTGGACTTGACCGAGAATTAAAGCCATTCTTTAATATTTGGGGAACCCTGCTCTGTGATTATTTTGGAGACAAAGGTTCGTAATCTCAAGCTAATTTTAGTATTTCCACTATATCTTCGATCTCCCAATGGTTCCCTAATTATCACTATGGAGAGGCTTATAAACTGAACTAAGAAAGGCGCGAGAATTGAAGCCACTCTGTGATCTTTGGGGGAAACTTTCTAGCCCAAGTTAATTGATTTTATATATCTTCGATCCTTGATCTTCAGGTTTTTTGGTTCCTTCCTCTGGTTCTGTTCCACCGTCGCTTGTTCTTTTTTTAACTTTTATTGAATCCTTTAAAAAAAAAATGAAAAGTTTGTAAAATGATGGCGGGTCGGGGGGCAGGGCAGGCTCTTCTCATCGAGGCCCAGGACAGAGATAAAAAGAAAAGTCCCCGTGTCGTCATTGGCAGTCCAAACTGCTGCGTCTCCGCCGCTTGTGCCGCTTGTGGCTCCTCCGCGGCGCATGCCGCACGCGATGCCGATCCCCATGACCCGACCGACTCTCCCGATGCCGCCGCTCCTCCTCCTCACTGCTCTGCGACGGCGAAGGACTCCTGCTGACCCGCTGATGCCGCGGGTACCGCCGCTGCGAGCTGCTGCGACTGCGCCGCCGCTGCTTCCTCGCCGGCCGCCCAGGCGGCGACAAACGGCCCGCCGACTTCGTCTCCCTGGCCTTGCGCTTCAGCCGCGAGCGGGCGGAGGTGCGCGGGCGGCTGTGGGGGCTGCGCTCGCTGCTGCTGGAGCTGCTGCAGGCCGAGCCCGAGTCCGGGGATATGGAGCGCGGCTTCGACGGCCGGCAGCTGGGGCGCGGGGCCCGGCGGGCCACTCCAACCACCTGGACGTCGTCGTCATCGGACAGCAGCACTGGCGGGGTCAGCACCACAATGGAGTTGGAGTTGGCCAGGGGCCCGGGCTTGCTGGTGAAGGTGTTGGTGCTGTCGTCGTTGAGCAGATTGTACTTTTCCAGGTCGGCATCGTCCAGGTCGTCGTCGTCGGCGGGCTTGGGCTGGGCGGTGATGGTTTGTTCAGCCTTTGGTGCGTCTCCCTCGTCGTCTTCGTCGTCGTCTGGTCCGAAATAGGTGATGGGAATCGAGCGTACCGAGCAATTGGAATCGGCATCGCTGTCCCCGCCACCCGGCACAGACGCTGGGGCAGTTGGCGTTCCGCTTTCCGCAGGCGCCGGAAGCACCGATTCACCTGGAAGAGAAAAGAAAACCATAAGAATTGAGGGAGCAGTTGAAGCTGAGAAAGATCCCCGAAAACGGCTAAAAGAAGCACTTGAAATTTGAGTGGCAGGAAAGCCGCCAGGAGCTTTCGGTTTGCGCGTCAATCATCGGGGAAGGAGCCTAAAAACCAGCAGACTTTTGGGCTTTGGCTGGTCTCCTGCTTCCGAGGCAGATTTACAGACAGAAAAGCTTTCAGAATTTGGTTTACGGGGGAGCGGAGAGTCCTGAGAACAGCAGACTCTTCGCCAGGAGCAGACGTCTCCAGAAGCGCAGCTTCTTCTTCAAAAGCAGCCAACCGAAGCTCAAGGCAAAGAGCCCCAGAAAGAGTTTCAAGGGTTCCCAGTTCTCTGCAGCTGAGCCTTGAATGTGGGCCGCCTCCTCAAGCAGCTGCTGGGCTCGCAAGCCAACAGCAGATTTCAGTTGCTCTTGAGAAACCACCAGCAACGCCTTGAGGACCAGAAAGCAGGACAGCAAACAGCTCACGGAGAAGACGGACAACCGGAGCGGCCGTAAGCGACCAGAAAGCAGCACAGCCGCCTTCAAGCGACGGAAGAGAAACAGAAAGCAGGACAGCCGCCTTCAAGCTTTGCCAAGCGGCAAAGGAGGACGAAGAAGGACCGCAGACTCCTCAACGACGAAGACAAACCATCCCAGCGGCAGTTGCGAGTCCTGCGCCTTCAACTTACTTTTGATTTGGCTGAGGAAGGCCAAAGCCTTGCGCTTGCGTTCCATTTGCAGTTGCTTCTCCTTGGAGACGAGGCCGTTGAGTTTGTCGCGGGCAATCAGCGCGAGTTTGTCCTTCACGCGCTCCTCAACTGGAAGAGAAAGAAATTCAACAACTGCCGTCTCCTTCTATTTGATGGGACTCACCTGGCCGGGGCTGCTTTTGGCTGGCGTTGGCTGTCTTCTGGCCTGTGCGGGCAAAAAGGTGGG